>JAAGNO010008513.1:97203-116541 GCA_033439905.1 Ceryle rudis | reverse complement strand
TTCTGGCTTTTCTTTCTGGCTTTTCTTTGTCCTCCACACCTACTGAAGGTTCCCACTCCAGAAATCCAAACTTGCTCTCAACCCTCTTAATCTTTCTCTAAAATGGACTTCTCCAAGGAAATCGCCTCAGAGCAGAAACCACACCTCGCTAGTTCCCCTTGTTATTAAATATCTGTCTCAATCCTGACTCTGTTTAGCTTTCCTCCTTCAGGTAAAGGGGAATCAGCTCAGTACACAACGTGTGTCCTGCCTGAAGCAGGCCTATAAAGCAGCTCTTTGTTCACAAATGGTGCTATTTCAATACAAACTTGTTTCCTTTCCATGTAAGCGACCCATAAAATACAACTAACAAGAGGTCCTGCTAATTAGGACATGCTTATTCTCAAGTAGGAATGGCCACACAGAACTGCCTAAAGAGAAGGAGGAAATTAAACCAGATTTCATTATTTTAGCTCAAATGTTGACAAATACTCACTT
Organism: Ceryle rudis; assembly: GCA_033439905.1. Classification (NCBI taxonomy): domain Eukaryota; kingdom Metazoa; phylum Chordata; class Aves; order Coraciiformes; family Cerylidae; genus Ceryle; species Ceryle rudis. The sequence goes on along the minus strand of JAAGNO010008513.1, from coordinate 116,064 downwards.
TGGAACACTACTAGGTACATTTACAATGCTATAAAACCAGAATTTGCCACCAAAAATTTCACAGTAAGTCTGTAACTTTCACAAAATTTAATTAAATTTTGCTATTAATTTTTCATAGGCATCTGTGAGGTCGCATTTAATTGAACAGATAAAACTTAAAATGCTATTTCCTACAATTACTTCAAAAGCCAAGAATTACCATCATGTACTTGGAGCTTAGATGCAGCGAATCCACACTTAAGAAAAACATACTATTTCAGCTTTGAGACAAAAAAAAAGCAGGTTTCTGCTTACCAAAGCAGGTTTCTAAAAGTAAATTAAAAACCACCAATACACACGTCAATAGTTTTAATCTTCTTCACATGGCAAGTCCTAGTTAAAAATTTAGCAGGTGTATTACACTTTACATGGCCAGTTATTCCACAACCAACACCAGGTTCAGGTTTGTGCTTTTGCAATGCCAACAGCTACCGTAAGAAAAAGCCACGCTACAAATCACCCGAACAGCGGGATCTTACAACAGTCGAACAGGGGAGTCATTTATAATGCATTTGCTGCTATTAAAAAACGAGTAAACATTTACAGTCTGTGCTAATTAACTTTACTGCTGAATTAGGAGTATTCCTTCCTCTTCTTACGTAGAGGAAATACAGCGAGTGTGGCAGTCAAGTCCAGCACTTCAGGGAAGTGAAGGCCAACACGTCTTAAAACCTCTCTCCTGTCCTCCAAAACACACAGAGCTTTCAGACAGCTTGAGACCTACCCACCATGGGTTCCGTGCTGCTATCTGGCACTACAGCGGACACGTGACACTTCACTGCCGTGGTTTGAGCACAGCATCCGAGTACAGCAGCTTAGCAAACCTGTCCCACCAACATACAGCACGCGTCCTCTACAGCTAACAGACTCTCCTCTGGTACAGCAAGGCTGGAAGTGAAGTCTTACCTTTACTGAAGTCAACAGCAGCTTCAAGCCTGTGTGATGATAGCAGAAAAGTGTCTGATGGCAGAATCTCTGAAAGACCCCACTGGAAAGGTTCTTTTTCTTGTCTTGGTAAATAGGCCGTTCACAAAGGTCTGCTCCGGGCTGTGCTCCGCACGTAGGAAAGCGCCTGTCAAAAGAGAGAGAAAAACATGTTGCAGTTAACAGAGGGAACTTTGTTCAGCAAGCCCACTAGAAAAACAGTTCCTCAACCTCCTTCAGCTTTCATGACCACCACTTAAGTCACTAATTAAGATACAGAATGAGATTCATTTCTGTTCTTTTCTAGACTGAGTTACAGTCTTTGTCTCTTGACATGAGACATCCCAGTGATTCAGGAAAAATTATTTACCTCTTAAGGATTCAGCAATAAGAATGGTTTATAATGCCTCACCAAATATGTCTGTCTGCACACTGCGGGTAATACCCAAGTTTGGCCTGAAAGTTAATTTAAAATACAAAGCAGTTTCTATTGCAGACATGAAGTATTGGCTGGTAACCTCATCTGGCAGGAATCCGAAGTTCACGTCCCTGCACTGTATTTTCTGTTTGGTTTGAGTTTTGTGCTTTAAGGACACTGAGTCAAGCTCCTCTAGAGATAACCATATTTATGCTGTTCTGCAAGGAAAAATGAGATCCTAATGCAGACAAACAGCAATGCCACTGCTTATCACGTCTCAAAAATATTCCAGGGCTGGATCACAGCCATTTCATTTAATCAAATTAAAACACTAAAATTTCTCTCGTTTACAAGTCTCCTATTTTTTTCCAGCCTACCTTCCAACACATTTTGTAAACTCTGTCAGTGCCACTGAATATTTTCAAGAATTTCTTCTCTCTAGGTGAGGTGAAGCATTTACTCCCGGCTTGTTGAGCATGTGATTCCATAAGTACCATTTCAAGAGCACTGAAAACCACAAGAGACCTCATCAGAGGTTCAGAACCTTGGAGTCAACCTCTTGCTTGCCCTTTTCTGCTCAGTTTCATGCCTTGGAGAAGGCTGTGGTATTAGCGCTCTAACACTGAAGTTTGTTCCAGCTAGTCTGGATATAATGGTGCAGAGCACCATTCCCTAGGCAAAGCACAAGTTTTAAGTGTTATAGTGGGATCTCAGGCCTTGTACTGGCCCTGAACACGTGGATCAAGCACTTCAGGGCTGCACCTGTACTCTTAGTTCGAAAGTCCTTGTAGATACTGACAGAAAGAGACAAGTTTGCTTCCAAGTGAGGCAAAGATGTTGCTCTTACCAACACAAACACACTGCACTGAATATATACAAAGCGTGCCAGCATGCTCTGGTATGACCATCTTCAAACAGCTTGGGAAGGGTTTGTGCGTGGAGTTTTCTAGTAGAAAGACTGCAACATCCACTGCCTGAGGAGGACATCTCCTGCTAAAACCAACACACACCGTCGCCACTGCTGGGAGACTAGACAGCGGAACACAAGCAGACACTGAACTCGGGCAGCTGACTGACCTGAGCTAACCATGGTTATAAGGTGATGTAACTCAACCGGTTTTTGCTGCATTACTTATGATTTGCTCAGGTGCAAATACATCTAGAGTATCGCCCATGTGCCTAGAAGACTGATGTAACAAAACACCCCTCAGACCACATGACAGCGTGAATTCAGAGTTCCTCGTGGTGTTCAGCACCAGAGTTCTACAGATGTAGGTCCCATACGTGCTGCAAAGGAGCTGATCAACCCTTTACCCCTGGTTCACAAACCAGAGGCATGTGGGCGAGGGTGCGAGCAATAGAAAGGTCCAAAGTGGCCAGGCACGGTGAGCTGGCACCACTTGTTTCTTCTGGGAGGCTGCAATCAATGTGAATCCCCGCGCTGGTTGTGAGGTGGTTTAATTCCAGTACTAATCATTCTGGGATTGATTAATTTTTCACAGCTGTTGCCCTGTGGCTGTTTAATTACAGCCTGCTGGCAGAGGCTCGTCCCTCTTCAGCAAGTCCCCGACCCCAGCGCATTCCACTTCCTGCAAGGGAGGGTGACAGTTGGTGGAGTGACTTGGGCGGCTGGTCAGGGGACCTGACATTTGGCAAAGGATCAGCGCATTAGATGACAGGCCAAATTCCATGAGCTTCCTAAAAATACTAGCAGACTGACAAACAGAAAGTGCTTCAATTGTTGCTGCTTCTGTCTTTGATTTTGTGCTAGCGATGGGCACTGGACCTAACTGCTCAGGAACATGGTGCCGTTGCTCCCACAGGAGAGTCAGACAAACTTTACTAGGAAGGAAGCAAAATCAGCTGCCTCAAAAAAACCAAAAAACAAGCAGCTGACAGAAGTTCTGGCATTTGCTCTAAGTATCCGACCTTCTGAAGCCATACAACTCTCTTCCTGAAACACTCCACCAGGAAAAGGGAATCCCTATCTTAGGTAAGTATCGTGTGACATATGGCCGAGTGGGGCCACAGAGATGGAGATTCCCAAATGGGTGCAGAAGAGAGGGAGCCAACACTAATCCCTCATCGAGGCACCTAAGAACCCGACTGCAAGAATTACACCCAGCAGGATGCTTGTTTTCATTCACTCTGCGCCTGCAGCAAAAGGGCCACCAGAGCTGCAGGTTGGGAATACAGCACCTGTACGCCAGATCTCTGTCGTGTTAAAGCCGACATTCCCAAACTTACTCCACACATGCCACCAGACACCTCTTAGGTGCTGTCAAGTTCAGCAATATCCATGCTGGTCACCTAAGGATGGAGGCAACCTAGTAACAATCCCGAGCCAACCGGACATTGAGGACACTGACCTAAAACAGAAGAGATGGCCCCATTTCATCTACAGAACAGAGTTGCAAAGCTTCCCGGCATCAGCCTTGGTTTTGCTTCACAGGGGGTGTTACAGACTCTAAACTCTTCACAGTACCAAGACGTTCAGAATTCAGTCACAGAGCCCGATCACTGAAATCAGTCAAAAATTTTGGGGAAATAAAGCAAACAACTCTTACTGTATCACAACTGCAGGAAAAGTTACCTTGACGGCAGCATAAACTTCGATACCGAGTGGCACGCTCAGGGTCATCAATTTGTAATTAAGTCACGTTCAAAAGTTTGTGAAAATGTCAAGTCTATCTGTTTAATGCCGAGTCATCTTTAATTTCTCAGTTCTAGGTGTTTAAATCCCAATTTGAAACTATACAAAGGTTTTGATTTCAACTAAAACAGCAAAAAGCATCCAAAAACCTTTCCCAGATAATAATAATAATAATAAATTTCTTATTCCATTTTGCAACAGGACAATTATTTGATTCAAAAAATAAAAATCATTATTTATTGCTCCTTGAGTCATACCAATATACAGAAAATAGCCATTTGAAAGGAGACTATTTTGGCACAAGAGACATAAGCACGAGTATCCGAACTGTTGAAAATATCATTTGAAATGCCACTGGTTGGGTATAACCATAGCTGAGGAGTAAAGGCATTTACAGAACTAAACAGCTGAAAGTCGGCCAGCCTGGCAGGAGCCTTTTGATGTGACTCTGTAAGACGTGCTCTCTCCTCCCTGACCGCCTGGCAGTCCCTTATGGAAAGGTTACCATAAGCCACTTTGCCACACATTTTTTTTTTCCCCCTTTTCCATGATATTTTTTCTCCTTAGGCCACTTAACCTCTGTCCCTACTAGAGGCAAGAGTCCCTCTTCTTAACTGCAAAAGCTGCCCGTTCCCAATCTGTGTGAAATGACCTCGTGTACCCCGCTTCACACAACACCAGAACTACCCTCACGGGTCAGGGTTCTGTACATGTGGATTAAATGCCAGTCTCACCAAGCCCTTACCCACCCCAGGTATTAAACATGTTGCCCAAGCTGATGTCATAACACCCTCCCTTTAAAGAAAGTAATAAATGCAGAGTAGATGGTCATCAGAACAGGCTTAGATGGCTGTCTGTCTCTCCCTCCTTCCCTCATCCCTAAATCTAAAGCAAACGAGAAAAAAATAAATAGCTTTTAATCTTAGGGATTATTATTTTTAAGAATGGCTTATGGCAAAAGGTCTTTCAGTTGATTAGAGGTTCAGTAACCTAATAGCACCTAGAACAACTTTACTCACTAGTCTTTCCATTTTCTATTTGTTTCTAAGGGATTGTGGAAGAAAAGGCACAGAAGAGCCTGGCAAAGCCCACAGAAAGGGTCGGTGCTAAGCCTTCCCCCGCGGCAGCCCGGGTGCCTTGCTTACAGCAATGCAAATTTTGCAAGCAGCGACACAGACTTTAACTTATCGTTTGTCATAATCCTTTCCTAAAAGGCAAAGCATCGAGTTCACAAGCTGAGGAGAGTGGGTTTCTGCAGCTGCATTCTCCAGTGTGCACTTCACTGAACTTACCAGAAGGTTGAAGAGAAAGAGGCTTAAGACACAACAATTTCATAACCGAAGAAGAGGTAGTAAAGCATTCCTTGGTTTTAGCAATAGAAGGATTCTTAGGGAGGGTCCTTTAGCTTTTCATCCCTGGCTGTGAACTCTACAGATACTCAGAAGCAGAGAGCCTGACCCCGTAAGCAGGTATTCCAGAAGTTCATCTGTTCGCACACTTCATGTTTCATTTTCTGAACTGTTGAGAAAAAAAGAAAAAGAGGAAAGAAAATATAGCTGGGGGGAGGGGAATCAAGAATAAAACCCCACAAAACCAAGAGGAAGGGGACCATTTATCTGCTAAGAACTGATCCCTAACAGGCAAGAGACACCAGTTTCCTCGGTCAGCGGGCACCCATTACAATATAGAGCATAAAGAGTGCTTCACAATTTTGCCATTAAGATCAGTGGCTACTCGGGAGTTCATTCTCATGATTCCTACGTCATCCCACACGTCATTTAACACATCCCAGCATTTTAAGATCGCTATTAATTGCGCTGCACTGTTCTGCACTTTCTCCTACATAAACTAGATTACTGCATCTCCTAGTTTTCTTAAGTGCCTTTGCGGACACTACAACCTATTTGAGTCTTGATACCCAAGAAATCAGCACTTGAAAGTTTAAAACCTGTACTAGATGGATAATTCAAAAGCTCATAACGCTTCATGCTACCTCTGTTGTTCCTGTTCTCCTCCACAAACACAGGGTTTGGAACTCCCAGTCAGCTGGGGGGGTGGGGGTTATTCAGCAGATCTTGGAACCAAATGCCCGAAGATGACTTTTAAATCTACATACTGATGGCATGTCCAAGAACAAGTTTTCTGGCCAGAACACCAAATTTTCTGCATCAATTGGGAGATAGAAAGATTTTCTACCCATCTTTGCTGCACAAGTGTGTCTTGATATCTTTTCTTTTTGTACCTAGGAAAGCATATGAGCGTCACCAATAGTGCCAGCTCTCCAACAAGCAACAGCTCCACTCCCAGAGACACAAGTTACTGCTGTGTGTCACCAGCCCCAGAAGAGCCTGGGGACCGGGTCCTGCCTGCACACATCCTTCTCTTCCTCGGCTGGCCATCACCTCTCGCCTTCCCTGGGCTGGAGCTGGGAGCAGCCACGACACTGGCCTTCCCCAGGGTAGGATTTCTTACACCGCTTAGGGCCATTTTGTCACCCAGCTCCTTAGCATAAGCCATACTCATGTTACTTGCCAGGTACTGTTCAAAAGCACGTCATTCCTCAGCGCCCCTTCTTTATTTTATATTCTCACTACTCGTCTAAGCCAAACTTTGTGCTGATGAAAAGCAGCAGGGAAAAAAAAAAGAGTCTGAGTATGCTACGTAGCATTACAGAAGGGTTAGTGTCAGTATTAGCTTCAGGGTTGCGGAGAAGGATAATACATGGAGAAGTCACCCTTGGTTCATTCTGGTTTTTCTATGTCTATCAAGATAAATAAAGGTCAGAACAATTTAATTTTTAATGCACTCAGGCCTTTGCCAACCTAGTAGCTCTGTTTCCACTGAAATGTGAACTCGTCCTCGCAAAGCACAAGATTACAGCATTGCTTACAATTTGCAGAGAACTTCAGGGGGAAAAAAAAAAAGCCAACAACAAAACCAAACCAACCCCACACGACCAAAACCAAACCAAACCAAACCAAGCCACCATTCTTGCACATCTGGAACGCACCAGGAGAAGAGGCAGAACTTTAAAAGGTCTTTTCACTGCAGCCCCTGGAAAGCAGAGCTGAAGCCAGCTTTGGGGATCTGACCTGGCCCTTTTGTTTTCCCCTCCATATTTCTGCCAGAACTGTCCAGCTTTTTACCCTCTCTCACCACCATTCAGCACATTTGTTAGGCAGGCTCAGATGACAGAAGATGCTCGTTCACCTCAGAGCCTGGGCACAGACATGTTTTCAGAGGAAACCCCATGGGACTATCCGGACAGCTGCTCCCTCAAGAACTACCCTGCTGGTTTCAGTTTCCTTCCCTCTTTTGGTGTCAGAAAGGAAAGATCCAATAAGCATCCCAAATTCCGAGTTCCCACAGGAGGATAAAACAGCCTCGGAGGCAAATCTGTAAAGAATCTGAGTTAAACACCCACAGATCCAGAAACACCCTAATAACATTTGCATGGAAAAGAATTCCTGATTTATCTATAAGATTTTTGCACTAGCACAAGATTTAGAAAAAGCCTTCCTGAAAGCAATTGCTGTTTGCAAATACCAGGCAACAAAGTCCAGGCCAAACCCAAAGCATTAGCGAGCTGACGCGCCGAGTTTAACGCACATCAAAACACGATGTGAACTCACAATTCACATTTTTAACGCCTTGAGACTCAGACTCGAAACTTCCAGGCTGGACAGAGGGCGAAAGAAATGCTTTTCAGCTGCACTGGTGAAAAGATTCCACAGATCTCAAGCAACTTCCACATGTACATGGCACTGCTCAGTCCCTGGTGGGCCAGGAACCAACTCCAGTGGCTGTAATATAGGAGCGATTGCTCCCCTGCCTATAGCAAAACTTCAGTGCTCTTGACAAGTGGTGTTTAAACCCACAGACCACAGGTTTGGCCCTGGATGCCCTCTCTATATTCCCAAAGCTTGGAAGAGCCCTCTCTTCCCACGTGGACATTGCTTAAAGCCACTGAGCTTTGTGAAGAAATCGCCAGCAAAGGTGCGTAGAGATGGGCATTGGGAAAGAGGCTGTCAGCGTAGAAATCTTTTGAGTCATTCCTTTTGCTTCAGCGGAGTTGCTACAGAATTAAAACAGCGCAAATAGAAACTACATTTGTTGTTCCAGAATTATCATTAAGCTAAAGCAGCCATTCCTATTATTCTCTATTTTCTTTGGACCGAGGCGCTATTATTATTTTGAAGCTTTTCTATAAACGAGTGTCCTTTCTATAGTCAAAATAATTGGTTTTTCTAAGAAACCAGCAGTAGAATTTTTGCTTAATTGAATTTTTCAGACTCGTGGCTCCTAACGCTACCTAACACACAAAGAAAGCTCCCGGATTTTCTTGGAATGCAAAAGCATTCAGCTGAAAATAAATGATGATCACGGCATCTGAAGATGTCATAACATAAAGGAAAAAGGGAACACAGACATAAAAGCCAGCAAGATAGAAAAAAGCAACAGTTCCTTCTCACGGGTCTCTGCTATAATGGAACCCCAGTTCTAAGCACTGCAGATGGGTATCGAGCTGACAAACACTCTGCACCTTAGAGGAGAATATTGACAGCCTGGCTTTCAGGCACATATATTAAAGATTCCCCAAAACCATGACTCTTCTGGAAGGAACAGACAACTCAAAATAAATCTATATTTGCAGGTATATCTAATATAAATAATTTCATGTGTGTTTATTAATAGACAAAGGAGAAATAAGCAGTCTGAGTGTTTACATGCACTCATACGCCCACCACTTTAAAAAACAGCCTGTATTTTTTCTTCATCACTTCCCCCCCAGGCCCCTGTTGTTACATCTGGTCACAGAGCTCAGGCTGAACCAAAGGCCACAGAAAATACAAAGGCCACAAGCCAAATTCCACTCTCAGTTACACGGATTCAACCTTTAGCATCACAAGATTTGCACCAGTGTAAACCAATAATAGATTTTGGCTGCCTTTAGGGACCCGGTTTTGGCAAGTGGATGGAACAGGATTGGAAAGTTGTATTTATTTACTTCAGGAAACCAGAATTCACATCCAGCTTAGAAGAGATTTGAAAGAAGTTTACAGGATCCAAAAAACTAATCTCAGCTGGAATTCCCCACAGCATAAAATCACTATAAAGAAGAGTTTTGCACAACTCATTTTTGTGCCTGTAATCCCCTCTCAGCAGAGGTCCAGGAGCAGACGAGCGGGATACTGCAGAGCAGAGCAGAGGGGCGATGGCACCGGGGCAGGATGCAGAGCCCGCCTGCTTGCCGAGGGTTGTCGTCCCCCGGGGCTGACGAGAGCACCCAATTACGGATACGGCAGCAGGGAAAGGGAAGGGAGGGGAAAACAAAATGCCCTTTGAGAATTTTTAATAAGCCTGACGAAGAAATCGTGCAACGTCGGAAGATGCAAATCGCTCATCAGCAGAAAAGCTTGTTATTTATGCAATATATACAGCTCCTGACACAGAAGTCATTAGGAAAGGGATTTTTAATCCAGTAACGAATATAATATGCAATGTATATAAATAAAATGTATAAATAAAATAGGAGTGAGGAAAGAATTTCAACAGCAACACACCGTTATACTGCAAGGAACAGTCAAACTCTCTATCAGCATCAGAAGGTGTGCTGCTGCTTCAGATGAGTGTCCCTGGGCCAGAAAATAACCTGTATTCCCAAAGGCAGCTGCTGGCCGGTGCACCCTAAAGGGTTCGAGATCCACCAACGCAGCGAGGCAGAGTTACAGCATTAGCGGAAACATAACATTACTTCACCAAAACAGATATTTAATACTTGATAGCCAGGGCCCCTTACGAAAACGGTATGTCAGGCAGAGTAAATAATAAGCCTGTATTTTAGGAGAGGAGGAGCAGCAGAGCAGAGGAAGACTCTGTAGGAGAGAACACAGAAAAAATGCCTAAGAGGAAGGCGTGGAATTACCAAGAGCACTTGAGAGCTCTGCTCCGAGCTGCAATTGGCAAGCGTGCCGTGCTCACGAAAGGTTAGTGTCTGGGCTCATTTAAATAAAAAGCTAATTAGCTGTTCTTGGATGGTGACTGTCACCCATGAGGCAGTGATGCATTGAGATTCAACACTTCAGACAAGAGATTCAGGCGGACTCTGCAGACTTGGTTCTATTGAGAAGGATGGTGAGAAGTTGTTTAAATGAGCTTCTGCAAGACACCTCCTTCTCGCTACGGGTAAGATCCAGAGGCAGGTTTGCTTGGCAGGGTTTGGCACCAAGTGAGAGTTGTTTAGCTTGTGAGCATCATCAACCTTCGCACGTTAAGTCTGAGCTGTTTCAAGAAGTGATCGCATTGGAATCGCTTTCCATAGAGTAAGGAAAAGCCTTCGAGCCACAGAACGCACTAGACCCAGGCAAACAAGAACACTTGACAGGAGAGCCAAGCCAAAGAGCTTAGCTGGGATCAGCGAGCCCTTGGAGCTGACTACACACATTTGAAACAAATATTACATGAAGTGATATGTGTGTAAGGTCACCGTGGGAGCCAGGAAGTAGTGCCAAGACATACTTGCAGGCTTCTCCCTTCCTTGGCTTGCTCTCACTCACGGAGAGAGTGCCCAGGGCCCAGCGCTAGCACCCGCTGGCTCACCCACCTCTGACGACTAACGGGTCGTGTTGCAGAGTCACTTATATTTAGAAGAACAGGTGGGCAGCCCCATTCCAGATTTAATCAAGTTAACACTTTATATTTCTTCACAGCTTTCGTACTTCTATTTAGCTGACTGTTGCAAACTAGGGGACGGGCAGCCCCAGAAGTTACAAGTGTTATTTCTGTACAAACATTAACATTTTTCTTCTCCACAAATTCGAATGCACTTGCCCCTGGGAATTCAAACAGGGATTTGGTATCAATGTAATTATAACGGGTTTGGTCCCTAGACACTCATGGACACAGTGCTCCTCACTAGAGATCTCCACAAAGGCCAAGGAGCCATCCTCAGCCCCCCAGCTCCCTGTATCTGAAGGTGCACCCTGGAGACCCTCCCCAAAGAACGAGACCAGCATTCCTGCACCCGTGATGCCACCCAGCTGGCAGAGGCCCACCTGCTCCACCATCACAGGAACAGAGCCTGCACAGCCTTTTCACATGAAGCTCCCCAGCTAGACACCCTACTTGCCATGGTATGCCAGGAGTTTTTCCTACCCCTACTTGAGCAACGTCTCTGTAGAAAGCAGAGCAGGTGGTTATGGCCCAGACCAGCTTTCTGGTCTCAGGGATGTTTTTAGCGACAGCATCCCCAGTTCACTGTGGTAAGTCACTTCCAAGGGTATCTAAGGTGTATATGCCCTGAGGGAACTCCCAAGTCTAGCCGATGGCTACTAACATTTACCCCTCCAACATTTTAAGGTCTGAGAGATGTGATCATCCTAAAATGTTGATAGAAAGCCACAGATGACAGTCTCCATTTTGACACATTATGTTTTATGATAATGTAAAATAATATATTGGTAGTAAATGTGTTCACAAAGCGACCTGATGCGGGGGCAACTCTTCCCATAGCCCTGATGACAAGTAGGGTTAATGTCAGCAATGGAAAGGATAATTAATCTTATCTGTCAGTGCAGCTGCTTCACATAGTTTTACCCTACTAGTGAATATCGCATATCTTTGCCAAGTGAAAGGAAAAGAAACAGACTACTGTGTTCAGATGTAGTTTGCTATGATCACTTCCACCCTCAGTGCAGTGAATCCTCTAAATTTATGATGTGAAAGCTTTCCGGTGCTTTTTATTCAACTTTCACAGGAACAGAAGTTGGTAAATTTACTGCCTCTGGTGACAGAAGCCTCCGCTGGGCCTTTTAATAAAGGACATAGCCTTTGCAAATCAGGGTGAAGAATCTAAGTTTCCATTTTGAAGTTTTCACAGAAGGTTTTTAAAGGAACACCTTCACACCATCCAGCTTGTTCACACACCGAGACAGGGGAGCTCCTGCTCTTGCTAGAGAATAGAGCTGGACACCAATGGAGCTGGTGAAACCAATTTATATCAGGAGAAAGAACAGTCTCTAACTGCTCCCACCATCCTGATACAGCTTTTCCCCAAGAGACAATAAGGACCTTTCGAGTTCCTTTCCAACCCTTAACATTCTGTGATTGTGTGCGATTCTGTGATCCCAATCCCCCTGCTCTCTGGGCCATCCATGTGGCCAGTTGCATATCACTTGGCAGGATAATTCTTTACCGCTGCATAATTTTGCATAATAGTGTGGCTAAAGTCAAAAGAAGACAAATGAAACCTCTAGGGATGCACTGGACAAAGAGAATGTTTAGAAATATGCAGGTGAGGAATGGGGGGGGGCCTAATGAGGGTTTAACTTGTGTAGCTCCAACAGAAATGACCACCAAGGAGCCAGGACTGGAATGGAAAATGGCCCTGAACAGAAACCTCTTCCCCCCCCCGCGCAGCCTGGGTCCAAGCTCGTGGAGAGCAGCAGTCAATCAGCTTTTGACAGCGGCATTTAGGGTTACTCAGCTAAGGAGCCGACTCACAAGCACAACCAGCTCACTGACCAACTCCAACTTTGAAGACATACTCATTAAGTAAAAAATCTGAGCAGCATTTCGGGGGAAGGTCACGTTGGAAGTGGCAGCTCTGGGCATTGCTCCTGCAGGACTCGACACTGAGCCCACAAAGAACGACTCTACTCCCACCGCGGGGTCCAGGAGGTGGTGCAGATGTGAGGCCACGTTCCCAGTGTGGGACTGCTCCCACAGATCAACACACACAACAATTCTGAGAAGTCATGTTGTTGAAACAAGCTGAAGAGCAGAAGACTGGCTAGTGCCAGGATGCAAAACTGGCCTGGCTGGCTGGGTAGTTTCACAAGAAGTTTAACATGCAAGAATAGAGTTTAAGGAAAAAAAAATAGTCTCTGCAAGTACACATCTCCTGTTACTGAGAGCGGGAGGTAATGCAAACAGGAAGTTTGAACTGATGTAGAGAACTGCCAGATATACAACAGAGACCAATTAAATGCCTATAGTAATGCTACTGTGAAATGCCAGACTCGAGAAACTGAAAATGTTAAGGAAATACCTGGGCATGTCATGTGGCCTTTCAGAAGCAACTCACAACAGCAGAACCTGTTAAATATATCCAAGGGTGTGTTAAGACGAGAAATTTTTCTTCCCCTCAATTCCCAAGAACATTTTAACAATTCCAGCTTAAGCTGGCAAGTATCTGGCACAGTTAATATTCCCAGAAACATTTTCTAAGCTTATTATTGAGGCCAGGGTATTGCCAGAGCTATCAATCTACCAATTTTTATTGGTTTCTCTTTAAATACACCCCCTAGGAGTCCACTTTTCCCCCACATCAGAGGCCAATAGCTGCAATGCCAGTCTGGCCCAGGAGGCAGCCTGCGCACGGAGAAATCCCACTGTTCTACTTAGGCAGGCACTCTGGTAAGCTCTACACAAAATAACAAGCCTGGCTTGTGGAGCCACGTCATGTTCCAGCTTGAAAAAAAGGGGCTCCTGCCCTCCAGGGGTCTCTGCAGATGCAGAATTCCAAGCCAGGCAAAGGTGAATGACTTTGACTTCCAGCACCTGAGGCAAAGCCCATCGGCACCTACAGCTGACCGGGGACTCGGTCTACTCTAAGACGACAGGGGATACGAGGAGCACAAATCAGAGGGAATTACGGAGATTTCTTTTGTTCAGCTCCCACAGCCAGTGTTCCCCCAGACTGATGTACATGTATTTTATGCTGTAGGTAAATTACCCTGCAGAACTCCAAGCAGGAAATCTTCAGGAAGGAGGAAGAGCGAGCTATTGCAGAGAGGCGCAGTAGCCATTATCCCTTCAAACACAATGAAACCTCATTTTTTGAGGGGTGCAAAATTGGCAGGTGTGAAGGTCCTTCCTTCACACTGCTCTGCACTCACACACACGGAGATTCATCGGACATCTCTAAAAACCAGCCTCTCTCATTGTCAGAAACCCGCTGCTGCTTGGTTGGATGTTTGTTAACGTTTCGACGGCTCCATCACAGCAGTGCCGGAGCAGCTGGCAAACATTAATCACAGGGCCCCGGGTGAGCGGAAACACGCTGCGGCACAGGGACACCAGCACAAGCAGCAAATCCACGCAGGAGGAGCACAGCGATCCCCGGCACCCCAAAGCTGCACCCAGTTCCTACACAGTGCATTACAAGTCTCCTAAACTCTTCTGTAAACTGGGAGATTAGATTCACATGTTTCAATATCGATGAAAATCATTTCTTTGTTCACTTCATACGTACCAAGAACGCATTACAATGCTTTCGGGTGCAGAGCAGGCAATAGGTTTCTGGAGAGAAATACGTACAGTAAAAATTATTTTCTTCGAACAAAAAAGCTGACATATTAGGAATTCTCTGGAACAATGAGAATATGCCATCATTTTGCTCCCTAGACATCACTTCAATGAAAGAAACAGGAGCAAAAATGTGTCTGTGATTATAAAGAGAAACAGAAGTCAAATGTTTTTGTCAGAAACCACCCTCAGAACTAAAATATTGTGAACATTTTGTTGATCAATAAAACACTACGTTGGTCAAGCATTTGCGCTTCTCAATTTGATGATAGAATACTTTGATCCCACCAAATAAGAGCACCCTCCTTCCTAACTGGCAGCTTTTGGCCCGTCCATCTACAGCTACTACTCCAAGTCACGACAGAACTCAAAAGCTTTGCAGAAGGCAGCAATATCTGAAGCAACTGGAGACAGTTTTGTCTGCACCAAAACCCAGAGACCGTGTGTGTATATATAAATACATCTAAAGTAGCAGTAGTGATTGTCAGGAATTAAGCAACTAAATACAGTTCACCAAGTAGTTTAAAAACAAAATTAGAAAGGAGAGACAAAGGGAATAAAAGCACTATGACTGAGGAAACAAGGCTTGTGCATAAAGTAGTCTGCGATCTCACAAAGGAAATCCAGTTGGCCAGACTTGCTGGAACACACACAGAGTAATATTATTACCTAAAAACTGGATATGATCTACCAACGTCACCTTATTCATGAAACAGAAGCCACAGAAATATGTGAATTGCAGCTGAATTAAATGCAGCTATGCTATAAAAGCTGCATTTTAGCAGAGCCAGACACAGATCTGTCCGGAGACTCGGTGGAGAAACTAATCTAGTGAACAGTAGCGGTAAAAATTTCAAGTATTTGTTACATTATTCCTTTGTTAGCAAGAATTCTAGACCAAACAAGACCTTATATTGCAAATACAGCTCTAGAAAGAGACTCAGCCTGGATAGAAGTTACCATGAAGCTGTGATAACCGGGTAAATTAAATCTTGAGGTCTCTAACTATGCAGGGGTGGGACTTCGGTGTTCTAGTCCTTCCCAGCTGCAACAATACTCATCTCACAGACCTAGGGCATCTCAAATGTAAAAGACACAAGCTAGACATGTCCCATGTACAGTTTCTGTATGTTAGGTGCCTTCTATCTGCATCTGTTCTACTTAAAGTTCTTCAAAGACTGGGTTTGAGACTATTGCAGATACTCCTAGAGACGCATCTCATGTCCCTAAATCATCTCCAGTTCACACCCAAACAGCCCAGATGGTGTCGGCTACACCGATAGGGATTTTTGTTTTGTAGACCGAACAGAATTTCTCCGTTCACCCAAACGGTGGGTCCCTTCCCACTGCTTTATCCTATTCTAACCCGACACCCTGTCCAGTGCTACTAAAACAAAAAGTCAGCATATACTTCATAAATCCCATGCCAATATAGAAACCCCAAATCTATATTCCGCTCAGCGCAGAGCAGACTCCTTTCCTACCTAACAGACATATCTTTTTCCATGTGTGAGAGTACCTCCGCATGAGACAGAGGAAGTATTTTAGGGTTTGTAAGCTTCATTCTGACCAGACCTAATGTTTTCAGCAGATGTTCGGTGAGCTTTTCATTTCTTTCTAGAAGGAGATATTAACTAATTTAGTACACTATTCCTCTGGAAAAAAAAAAATACCCCTTTGAGCTTTGAAAGAGACATTTAATGCACTTCAGCTTTCTAAGTTCATTGAAAAATACTTCATCTCAAACAATAAAATCTAAACATAATATCATCTGCATCTGTTCCACTAATTGTACACCTTGAAAAAAATCTAACCTTGTTTTTTTGCTGTGCTCAGAATTTGTGTGCGCGATCCATTAGTGACATTTATCTGTTTAACAGATACAACTGTACGACTCCAGAGGAAATAGACTTTTTTTGTCTCTGTGCTTGGGGGCAGCTCTGGCAGAAGCCAAGGCTACTGTAATTTTCTCCCACAGCAGATCCTCTCTTCAGCAGAGCGCTGAGGTACACAATTAATTTTAATGGCAAGTTAGCTTCCTATAGAAAATGATCCAAGCTTTCCATTCGGCTGGTAGAAAGGAAAAAATTATCTGCTGTCTCAAAGCGCTTGGTCATTTCCACGACAATGTCACTGGAATATATTCTTACAATTACAAGTGATTTTGAAAGCTCTCAAAGAAATGAAAAAGATAAGAGCAGTAATCATATATAATTTTTTATTTATTGTGCAAAAAAATCCATCTGACATCACATCTAAATCTCAATGTACTACACCAAGCCCCAAAACACTACGCTGATTGATACCAGGTAAGGATCTTCCCTAATATTGAGAAGTCAACTTCCAACCAGAACTGGGAGGCTTCCAGCCTCAAAACCAGGTCGTACTCATGTTCCTTCTTCCACCACAGTTGATGTCAACATCGGGTACTAGCCTCTGAGGGTAATATCATACCATGTTTGATAGGTAAGCAGCCACGGATGCCCAGGACACTACGTAACCTGCAAGGAAAAGATCCTCATAAAGGTAACTGCTTGTGCAAAGTGATGAAGTAAAACCATTTTGGCTGACTGCATCTTTTGTGTAATAGCAGGAATTAGTAGAGGATATCAGGCACGTTGAGATCCAGCTGCTTTTAGAAACTGCATCAGAACTGAACATATTACCCCATTATCATGGAAGTTTGTCATAAAAAAGAAGGAAACCACATTTTAGAAGAAATACATGAAAATCACCTCATTTCTATAAAAGAAATGCTTCGTGACATACTGAAAGAAGAGCCACTTCCCCACAAGTTTACTAAGCACAGGAGAATATTTGAGTTATTTCCTATGTGGCACTGGTTTTGATTCTCGTTTATGATCTGATGTATTCAATGCCTTTATTTAAGAAATAAAGTGCCTGGAACAACTAGTACACATCAGGTAACCAGTCAAAGCTGAACGCCATCAGCCTGATGTTGGAAAGACCAGTGTAAAGCTGATCTACACTCATTCCACAAAGGTCATCGGGCTAAAATACACCTGGTGTGTGATCGATCCAGAAGTAAAACCTTCTTGTTAGTCTGCCATTCTTTGATTATTAAACAGCATAGGAGTAAAAACAGAATCAAGGTAAAGTTTTCCATAACATCAATTTATTTACCTGCTTTTGACTTAAGAATTTATTGAGCTCTGTCAAATAGCAAACTGTTTTATCTTTTAAGCCAGGGTACAGATTAGGTGCTATGTAAACAACTCCAGAAGTAACTCCTCTAAAGGCACCACGTTCATTCTTTCTGTCCTCTGGTGCCTACATGCTGACAGATGGAATGACATGTTTTAGGTCAGGGAGCTTTTCCACCAAGCAGAACAAGTCAATTTACATTCTCATCAAGATCTATCAGCTGGTGGTTTTGTTGCCTTTATTGTATTGGTGAAGTACCCCACTTTGGAAAATACAAACGCACCCTGCTCCAAGCAAACACTTGAGCCTTCTCACATCTCTCTTTGTAAAGCTCTAGGCCAGACTGTCCTTACCAGGATACTCTAACTTAAACGTGCAGCTTGTTTAGTGTTGCATAAATTCCCACCCTAGGTACCTCCGAGTTCAAGGGCACCTCATCCACATCAGGTGCCAAATTCACCCTTGACTTCTGCTTGCACAGCAGCACAACTGCACCAGCATGAGGAAGGTTTTCCTGCAAGTACTGAAGTGATTCATGTGGGATTACAAAGTGGGTGAGCAATTGCACAGAAAATGAAAGATGCCAAGCAAAGAACAAGCAGCAGTTTGGCTTTACAAAACCCACCATTCAATTTTAATGCAAGAATACAGACTATAGCAGAGGAAATGCGATTGTTATTCAAAACCAAAATTTCAATGAGGTGGTGAATCCTGAAAGTTATAAAGCAGAGAGAGTTATAAACCCCAGAGAGAGTACAGAAGGCAGAGGGGTAAGTGGCCATTATTTCAGGGAAGCTTCAACTCACTGACATGATTTCATTTAAGAAAAAAAAAAGAGGGCAGGGGGGCATCCAAGCATGCCGAGAGCTGGGGAAGGGTCGGGGCTCAGAAGAGAGTGAGAGATTTAGTCAAAAAGCAAATATTATAAGCAGCACAGAATTTGCTTATAAATGTAAACCCCTGAAGAGTTACAACACATTTCTACATCTCCAACGTACCCTTGGCACCTTTATCCTGCAAAACACTCATCAACTCAAACCCAAACCGACCTAAAAAATCAGGAGGGGTTTTGTAAGGAACTTAGGAGAAAAGTATAAATTGACAACATTCTGGAGGCTACAGGAAGCATGGATTATTCCTTTATTCTGGGCTAATACAACACTTCAACACCGTGTTCTTACAGAGGCGCTTACAGACGTTCCCACACCAATTATAAAGACTGAATCTCCTAACGGCTTCACAGAACAGTATAGGATTCAGTACACTTAACATGCATCAAATGTATTTTTTTAAAGGATGAAACAGTTGGGTAGAATTAAACAGGTACTTAGTTAAAAGATCTCTCAAAGAACAG
>JAAGNO010008513.1:20122-97103 GCA_033439905.1 Ceryle rudis | reverse complement strand
AAATGTATTTTTTTAAAGGATGAAACAGTTGGGTAGAATTAAACAGGTACTTAGTTAAAAGATCTCTCAAAGAACAGGCATTCTGCCCAAAGAACAGAGCAAACAGCACAGTCCTGCCTGCTACACTGAGAGCCACAAAGTTTTGAGAGGCTACGTGCTTGAAGCCTAACAACTCACAGAAGTTGTCCTTGTTTTGTTTGGGCTTTTCCAGTGTGATATTACAAGCAGGAATTCTCCTCAAATACTTGGCAGGGTCATCAGATGATCACGGTAAAAATGGAGTATTTAAGATAACATTGAAGCAAGGAAAAAAAAAAAAGACAGTCTTTCATCTGTGCCCACTACAGAGGCCACTGGGAGATTCTCATATCAGAGGTAAGATTAAAGCTCTGCCTGATGTCACTGTTACCATGTCAAGCCCTAAATCTGCCTAAAATCACCGAATAAGGCAGATACACTTTTGATAGCTATTAAAAATGACCGCAGCCTCAGGAGCCATGTTAGCGCAAGCTGCGACAGCCACCAGATACAGTAAATAACAGCCTATTTTCAACTCCATTGCCACAAACGTGCTGGTACAGCTCCCTGAATTTACCTCTCAAAGACATATTGAAAACTTAAGTTCAAAGTTTGAATGTTAGTTTGATCCCATTTTACCACGAGAATCCATGTGAAATTCTGCTTTTTATTTCAGGACACCCAGACCAATCCCAGTGCTCTTCCATAGCAACAGAAGTTTGAAGAGAATAATAAGGCCTGGAAAATTCAAACGTGGGTCTTGGAGATGAAATAGTCAGGCAGGCTGATGTGAAGGAGATGAGCATGGTAGCCTGAAAAACCAACAGAGCTCAAATAAAATGCAGGTTAATCCTTCCAGTCTTAAAACCATCCACACATCCCACGCCAGGCAGGCGGAACACACAAGTCCACCCATCCTTTCCCCCATCCCTGCTCCCAGGCCACGTGGCTGCCGCAGGAGCTCTGCTCCTCACAGGACCGCTGCACCAAACTTCCCAGGGCTTCAGAACTGCAGTCAGTCAGTAATTGCCCAGCACAAAGATACCAGTCTCTAGGAAGCAAAACTGGGAAGATAAAACTACAGGCAAAAAGAAAAGTGAGCCTGGATCAGAGAGTCAGCCAGTATGATTTATGTTGCAACCCAGAGCAGCAGCACAAGACCCTCAACTCCACAAAGCCAGAGCCTGATGGCCATTGTACAGTCTGACTGTTCCCCATCTTACAGAACCACTGGTGATAAACAGCCAAAACCCACTGGGCTCAATAACCTTTCACTCCTTTCATTTCTATTATTTTAATTGTATGGGAGGAGGAAAGGGTATCACCTATTTGTTTGCAAGAAAGCTTGCCTAGAGACAGTTGCTACAAGTTTTTGCTTTCCCTGCAGGAAAAAAGTGGCTTTCCATTTATCCATCTGCAGATGCTTATTTCCTTTTTGCATCCTAACGCATCGAATTATTTCCCGTGGCACAATGAGCTGTAAAGAGACCTGCAGGCTGAGATAACCTTGCGTTTCAGGGGGAGAAGAGGGAAAATGCCTCCATTCTTTCCTCAAATCATCAAGATGATAGGACACCCTCCAGTAGCCAAATGCTCATTTTTTACCACCAATACCCAAATTTCAGATGTTACATTGATTTTACAGTTTTGCTGAGACATCAACTCTCCACAGGGCAGAGAAAGTGGAGACAAGGGCTGGCTGCAGTCTGTAACTCCAGCAGTACCTTTACAGGGAAGATAAAGCAGTGGAATTTTCTGCACAGCTTTGCATTCTTCCTGCCCCTCACACCAAACGCTCATTGGCACAAAGAAAAGAGAGGCAGTCTAGGTGTAGTCACTCTGAAATTCATCTTCAAGACCTTATCTTCCCTACACAAAACAGGACTGATGGCTGACCAAGCCAACTCAGAGGGTAAATGAAGTTCATGAACTCTTGCAAACCCTTCATCGAACCCGACTTTGAGATCTCATGTCTGTAGCAAAAAACAGTGACATGTTTCACACTTGCATGAATTCACGTGTAAAAAAAATGGCACTTGTGGGAAGAGCTTTCAGATTGTTAGATCGTAATGTTTTCATCTAAAGATGTGATGCACAAATCTGTTGTGCAGTTGGTTAATTGGAAAGAGATAACCACTCAATTAGAAAATTCCCAAGGGCTAGGACCAGTCTCTAAGTATGAATTATCAAAAGGTGAGCACTAAACTGGATTTATTTTGGGGAGTGAATTCAAAACTCCCTCAGAGGAAATAAGGGAACTACTTAATGAGGGATCAGAACATTTAGTCACAGGATTTGTGCTCAGTTGTCTCCACCTAGACTTACTAGGGTGCGTCTTCTACTGCCGCTTTTTACATCACTGCTAAATCTGAGCAAGAAAACTGCCCAAAATACTGTCTAAAGGTAGTAGTGCACAGGTCCAGCTGAGTGCCAAGTCTACAGCCATCACACACATGGATATTAACTCTATTGCTCAAAAAAATTAAATGTAGGTGAATTTAAAAAAATCCTCAGGTATGAACCTGAAGTCATCTACAAAAGAGTAAATGTTATAAAGCAGGGTCTCTATTTCCCCGGCACTGCAGAGGGGACTAACACAGCCCACTGCAGGTTCACCCTCTCACCACAGGGAGAATTTGACTCCCGGGTGGGCAATGCTCAAATAGAATGAGAATTGGTCAAAACTCAAGCAAGACAGCAACCACCAATGAGCCTTAGACAAGTCTGGGACAACTGTACAAATACCTTTGCAGGTAAACCCTTGTGACAGCAATCAGAAGTGGGAGAAGATTGCATACAGACCAGAGAACTGAACCTGTCCCTGACAGGGAGTGTTTTGGGATGTTTTTAAATGGTGGTGTCTCTTTGCCATTGGCACACAGTAAAGCTGAGGAGTGACTGCTTAGGAGCAGCCAGATCCAGGACTCTAACTCATTTGGGACACCACATATTCAGAATGTAACTGATTTTCCACACAGCCATTTCTCAACACCCCAAACACCCCCCCCCGTAAAAGTGACATGAGGAACTTCTAGCAGATAATTTGTTAGATCATTCAAAGCAAGTGAAACATCTTCTGTTGTCTTTGTTCTCTAAATGTTTTACTCAGCTGCCACCTTCACTATTCTGGAGTTACCCAAGGCTCCTGAGCAGTAGCTCAGGTCTAATCCATGGAGTATCAGTCCTGTGAAGCTTCTTCCACCCCACCCAAGATGCCTGAGAGGTGTGCAAGGCTTTCAGTCCCTGCCTACCTACATGGTTATCTTGCTTTCCTGCCAGAGGCCCTTCCCATCAAAGCCCATGGAAGCTTCACATGAAAAAATCCCTGAGTCAGAGGGGAAGAAGAGGAATGCCATCCTTGGTTTAATGGTCACCACAGCATAGAAGGGCTCTGAGTCCAAACTCTATTAACAACTTAAAACCAGAAAGTTTTAGCCTGAAAGAAGTCACCTAATCTCTTTGTAAGGGAGAGACCTTCCCTTCTTGTGAAGTGCAAAGCCAAGAACCATTACACAGTACCAGCAATTACATTTACCATGTATTACCCCATATGACAAACACAGTAAGGTACAATGTCACATACTATCACTGGACAATAAATATATTTACATTGCCAGAAAGGAACGTGACATACACCACAATACTCAAGCAGTTACAATATGAGACTTGCCATCCCAAATTAGTTTGAAGGTCCATCAAGCATGGTATTGACTGACACCAGCATCAGATGTTTAAGGAGCAAGTCCCAATGGGGGCAATTATAGACTAATTTATCCATCGGGGAAATTCCTTTTTAACTCCATCCATTATCCCCTGAGGCACAGGGATTTATATCTCTTATGTTTTTAATCCTTTCTAACATAACTCTAGGTTATCTTATTACACTTATAAATGTTTAACCCTTTTTCAAAGTCTACTAAGCTCATTTTACTTGGTGTAACAATTTCAAACCTGTCTCCAAATACACACAGATAAACGCAACAAGATGTTAACTGGAAAACTGTGAATGGGAATAGCATAAAAACATCATACATATACAAAATTCAGCAAGGGCAATCACCGAGAAAACTATTATGAACATCCACCTTCATGTATTGCAGTCAACTTCCATGGATCAGATAAGAGCTGCATCTAGAATGGCAAAGTTGAGCATCAAATGTCAGAAAAAAAACTCAGTCTTGGGTATGTTTTCCACAAATACCAGTAAACCTATTTTGGTGAGCGTTTTTCCTGCATTACAGTACCCAGTACATCATCCAGCTTCTCAACACAGAACTTCAGATGGGAGTCTGCTGCGTCAGCCCTGTCAGTTGGTGATTTCATGGGGAGTAACGCACAAGCCTGCTGGGGAATTCCTCAAGAGACCCCACATTCGTAGGGAAAGCAGAGAAAATGTCTTGGCATCCCCCCCTCGGTGGCCCCTTGACAGGAAGGCTGTACACAGCTAAAGTTTCCTGCCTGCTGCAGAGCTGCTGAGAGTGGATCGAGCTGAGGAGCCTTGGAAGTCAGCTGACCATATTAACCACCACTTTCCTAGCTGGCCTCAGGAGCCGAACAAGAAAGGCCTGTTAGGAACAAGGCAGAGGTCTTGCCTGCTCCAGGGACTTCACAGGACACTGGTCCCATCACGGGATTCATCCAGCAAGGAGCTCTGCACACGCAACAGGACTCACCACCTGACCAAACTTAGCTCTGGAAAATGGTTACATTCACATCTGGAGAAAAATCCAAAGAGTCCTATAATTAATCCAACATACACATTAAAGAAAAACACTACATTTTTTTAGTGCCTTTGAAAGAGTACACAGACTTTCTCAGCAGAAAAGGGAGTCTGGAGTCATATTAAACCATTAACAACTTTCCCTCCAGGTACCTAAGGCTACTGGGGCAGGGGAAGGGTTTTCTGGCAACAATTTAAATACTCTTTTGAGAACTAAAGCTCAGCTCCCCTTCGACTGCCAAGTTTTTCCAAGTGTTTCCTCCTACTTTCCTACTTTTACCCCAGGAACTTGATGGATGCACAGCTACCATTCCTAGGGGCCATTCACAGCTTCCAAGCTGCTAGCTCCACACAGGACTCTTCTCTCAAGTGCACAAACAAAAGCCAGAGAACCCTCCTCCCCATCCAACCCCCTCCTGACAGGCAGGCGCAGCACAGACAGGTTGTGAGGAAAAGAAAAGCTCTTCTCTCTCCTGTGTCTCCTTCCTGTGAGTCACCTAGTGTGCATACATTATTCCCAGCCTCTGCTAAGGAGAGAGAGAGCAGGTAGACTCCAGTCTCATCTGCCTTTCTTACAGGCCAAAACTTAACATAAAACCTCCCATAAAGCGCCTGCCTTTCAAACACAGCACAAAACCCCCCACATGTGAATAATCAATGTCATGGCTCCCGGGATGAAGAGCCACTAGTATTTCCCATCAGTCCTGAAACTGAATGTATCCTACATGTTATGCAAGATGAAGACATTGGTTTCAGGTCAAGAACCCCCTTTCCCTACAGAAAAAATTGTTTTCTCGCTTGCTTTGGGGTATTTGTTTGTAAGGGCAGGGGGCTATTGGGGGTGGCAGCTACAGGATTTTTCACAGAATCACAGAATTGTTGAGGCTGGAAAAGACCTCTGAGATCATAGAGTCCAGCCTATGAACTAGCACCACAACATCAGCTAAATCATGCCATCAAGTGCAGCATCCAATCTTTCCTTAAACACCTCCAGGGATGGCAACTCCAACAGCTCCCTGGGCAGCCCATTCCAGTGTCTAATCACCCCTTCCGTGAGGAAGTGCTTCCTGATATCCAACCTAACCCTCCCCTGGCACAGCTTCAGGCCCTGCACTCTCGTTGGTTGCCTGGGAGAAGAGTCCAGCCCCCACCTGCCTACAACTACATTTGAGGTAGGTGTAGAGAGTGATGAGGTCTCCCCTGAGTCCCCTCTTCTCCAGGCTGAACAGCCCCAGCTCCCTCAGCCTCTCCTCACAAGACTTTCCCTCCAGTCCCTTCCCCAGCCTCGTCATGCTCCTCTGGACCCGCTCCAGCACCTCACTATCCTTCTTGAAGTGAGGGGCCCAGAACTGCACCCAGTACTGGAGACGAGGCCTCACCAGTGCTGAGCACAGGGGCAGAATCACATCCCTAGTCCTGCTGGCCACACTATTCCTGATCCAGGCCAGGATGCCACCGGCCTTCCGTGCCACCTGGGCACACTGCTGGCTCATGTTCAGCTGGATATCAACCAGCACTCCCAGGGCCCTCTCTGCCAGGCTGCTCTCCAGCCACTCATCACCCAGTCTGTAGCGATACATGGAGTTATCGTGGCCAAAGCGCAGTTTTAATAAAACCTTAACAACTGAATTCACCATGCAGCAATTTGGCAGTGGTTGGAGTGACCGCACTTGTAACAGAAAGTCCAAGTTAATGTTCCCATGCTTGAGCAAGCACAGAGGCAACCTGAACCCAGGTATCCTGTATCACACTCCAGCATCGCATCCACGAGTCAACAAATGAGAAGGAGGGATGGATGGATCAGCATCACCTCACCAGCTCTGACAGCCACTCCACTTCTGGCAAGCTTCTCTTCAACTGAAACCACTGCCTGGATTAGAATAATCTAAGGATAATTTGATGTGAACCAACACTGGATTTTCCTAACAAACACATTAAGTAAAAAAGAATCACCCAGTATGAAACTAAGGCTGTAATTCTGTACAACTGATGGATGCAACTTTGGAAATAATAACACAGAAGGGATTTCTCTGTGGTTTACAGCTTCTAGGACAGAATAGGCCATACCAGCTGTCATAGCAGGACTGAGCAGGGGAAGACAGAAGACATTTCCTCACAAAACAGACACATAGACGCCCCCCCTTTTGTGTTTGGTACAATAAACCTGCTTGCACCTGCTCCTCTGTGCCTGGGGAGCTACTCACTGAAAACACAAACAGCTAAAGCAGTGCTACCATACCACCACCACCCACAGAAGAGTGCCAGGAGCTGGGGAGATGCACAACAGATGCCAACAGAAGCTAGAGTGTGGCTACCTGCAATGCCACAGGCAATTCCACACAGAGCCCGTGTTTTGCTGTTTACCAGCAGAATGCTATTCAGGTCACAAAGCATTTTGGATGCAGCACACTGCATTTTCTGACTATATTCTACCTGTTTAAAACAGCTTCTGCCAGTCAGAGAAATGAAAAAGGTGTCTGCTGGTACTCTGGTACTTATTCTCTCTGAAGCAGCGAGAATATTATTTAGGAATGTCATTACTGGCAACATTTCAAAGCCATTCAGTGCCAGATTTTAAAAAAGCCCATGTATAATTAAACATCTCCCTTCCCTGGCTGCACTGTCAGGCACAGAAGGGAAGCACAGCAGCTGGATTCCAGTCCCCTGAACAAGGGGTCACTGGCAGGCACAGTTCACCAAACACGCTTTCTGAAGAATCAGAAAAAGCCCAAGCATTATTCCTTCCCTTTGTTATCACTGGTAGCAAATAGCTTATATTTATTGCTGGAAGACTGAAGATAAAACCCCTTTCCC
The DNA here is from genome assembly GCA_033439905.1 of Ceryle rudis. Lineage (NCBI taxonomy): Eukaryota > Metazoa > Chordata > Aves > Coraciiformes > Cerylidae > Ceryle > Ceryle rudis. Next base: position 89,551 of record JAAGNO010008513.1, on the reverse strand, counting down.
TATGGGATACCATCTGAATCCTAGCTGCTCATGCACTAGAAATAGCCTTATCTTTCAAATACCTGACAGAATGTTCCATTCCCCAGCAGGAAAATCCCTTTTTCTGTTCCTAACAGGCTTCCTGGCATGACCCCCACACTTAGTACTTTGGTAGGCTCTCCAATTTACTGCCTGTGCTGGTACATGACCCACCCTCACCATGACACCACATGTAGCTAGAGAGAGACTACAGCTGTTAGCACAGACACATCCAAACCCCAGACAAATCCCCACCCATTTCACCAGAATCAAGTGCTTTCACTGGGATTCATCCCTCAATCCCAAGAGCTGATAATACTGGAGATAAGATAGTTTTCACCTGCTGTGGCAGTGTCACAAGAAAGCACCAGTACCAAAGACCCCCTGAAGTATCACTCCCAGAACTTGGTACTTACAGGAACTGAGTGACAAACCAGCTGGTTTGTTGGCATTTAGGTCTAAGCCAATACCTCCCCTTCCAGGAATAACACCAAATTTTAGCAGCTGGACAGTGCTACTGCAGGGTTCGTGCCTAACGACAGCTTTCCATCCACCAAACACTGAGGTTTTGGGTGAATGCACTGTGTATTCCCCAGTTAACTTCACCCTCGCAGTCTGTAGCCTGTTGATCGACGGTCACTTACTGCAGGGGTATTAAAATGACTATCAACCTGTGCTCAGCAAGGTTGGCATTTTTAATAGCATGACATGCACGGTACTCTTAAGTCTTATCTTACAGCTCTCTCGGCCATTATGAAGTTATTTTTTGTGTCAGACTTTTGAAATGCAAAATCCTTTTAGTTTTCTTCAAAAAGCTGTTTCAATGCACTTAAAATTTTCATTGTATTTTTGAAGGATTCCTCTACGTAAATTTGAATTGACTTTTCATAGAAGATTCCTTAACTTGTCCTTCAATTACACAAGGGGCTTCCAGAGATTTCTCTCCTCTTGAGTTCTCTGGTTTGAATTCCCTCAATCCTACACGGTGGCCTCATTACTGCTGCAGGAGCATTGATCTCAGACAAGGCTTCCAGCTCCTGCACACTACTGCAGGACCACCAGCACTTCCAGGTGAAAAGCTAAAGCCCACTGCCCCCAGAGGGGCAGGTCAGCCACAATTAAGCCACCCCCAGAAGTCTTCCCATTGGTTCAGAGGAAGATCAGGTCACTAATTAAATACTTCCTTGCAGAGCAACTGCAAAGAGTGACTGCTTTTGTGGGGAAAGAGGACAAACTGCTTGCTCAGAAAGGAGTGAGGGGAAAGAGATGTAGCAACCAGCCCTGCCACAGCCAGTGTAGCCCTAGACCTGCCTGTCTGAAGAGAAGTCTCAAAAAATGATGGGGAAAAGGATCCTTGGAGAGGATCTTCCAGGGAAAGATTAACAGGAATCAGGTAACACACCCAAGCAAAATTACTCTTTTTGTATTTCAGATGTCACAACTTTGTTAGAAGAAACTCAAATTAGAGATTAAGAACAAGGAAAAAAATCTGCAACAGTCTTACCTTTACCACTTTTGGGTCCTTAGCACACAAGTAACAAAAGGTGGTGATTTTTTTTTTACAAAAATCGATTACCTCACAGCCATTTAATTTTATTTTTTTTAATAACAAAGAGAGCCATCCCCTTTGCTCCATTTTCTAACACCTTTTGTGAAGCTGGGAGGACTATGGATTGTCCATTTGCCTCCTTGCACCCTGTGAAGGGGATTAGTCACAGAGGTCCCTGCTTCCCATGGGTCAGGCAGGTCTCTGGTGCAGTTTTAAGTCCCCACTGACTTCAGAGCAGATGTACCAATAGAAAAACTAACAGAAATCATTCAAATACCAGTACATCCACCAAGGATGTTTGGCATTGCCCCACAGACACTGGAGAGAAGACAGAAGCAACCGGCAGTTTTGTGCAAAGGAGATCCTGAGAAGGGGGCACCTCTTGAATTCCACTGGCACCCAGCTCTGGGACTTCCAGAGAGCTCTAAGTGGTACATCTGCTGCTTGCTGGTCACCTGCACAGGGCCAGTGCCACCCACACACGTGATCTTGGGAACAAACGGGCAACTGAGGTGAGATGGTTCCCTTTTGACTCTAAGTCAGTCTGAAATTCCCACATATTACAGTCAGTAAATACTGGCATTTCATACTGAAATAAACAGTAGAGAATCTTCCCAACTCTATCCCAAAGTCTCATAATGCTTTGGAGGTTTTAATTGAACTGCCTGAGTTTTTCCAGCAGTACATCAGCATGGAAATCAACATGGATTTTTTTTTTAATTTCTTATGCTTTCTAAGAAATTCCAACTCTCACAGCCAGAAAAATAGTGATCTCCGGACCCCAGTATACCATAACATCTCAAAGACTAGCAAACAAGTAAAAAATATTTCCAAATTTTTAAATCTTATGATTTTAAATCTGATTTACTTACACTGGTAGACAATACAGAACACTGTGGCAATGAGATAAAATAATTATTTTTTTAAAATAAAGAGCTTTTACAAGTGATGCACATTTAGAGAGAAACAGGCAGCCCAAGTGCAGCAACTTCCAATGACAGCAGTGCCTTAGCTGGTCTGTCATGTGCTTGATTCCAGCATTTTACATGGACCTCGAGTCCTGCTGTTGAAGCGGTAAAACCCAAGTCCAGCTCCACGTAAAGTCACAGCATCAAACAGTCCCTTGGTAAATCTCAAACTGATGCTACTATCTGCCGCAAGAGCAAGGCCCTCGCCTAAGGGGGGTGAGCAAATGGAAACTGTCGAGACAAGTGGTGCCCATGGAGCTGCCCGGCAGCAGGCAGCACAGGAGGCACAAGCAGCCTCCAGATGCTTCATCTGAAACCTGGAAACATCTGGGGAAAGCCACATTTCGGCAGTGCAGCAAAAAGGCACCATCATTCCTGCTGCTTACCTGCAGCAATCTCCTGGGAGTGCTTCTTTCTGCAGAAACTGTAATTACAGGAGCTAATCAGTAAATTCCATGTTACAGTTCATCTCACTAAATGTCTACATTACTTCCAATCCTTCCCCTGAAACCAGATCTGAGTGACAATGTAGAACACTGGAAACCAACTCCAGCTTCAGCCACCTAATCTGCAGCAACTGCTTTGGCATCATCTCTTTGAGCCAAAGGTTTTATTAAGCAGGCTTTGTATATATAACTTAATGGCCTACAAAGAGGCTACTATGGTATAGTGACTAGAAAAAAGTTTGTTACAGAAGTTCTTTGTCTGTTATTCTTCTGTCTGCCAGTCTAGTGAAGCAGCCAGTTTGGGAAAGCCCCTTGCACTGTTACCACTGCAGCCACTGAGCTCTGTCAGCATCTCCTGCCACTTAACAAGGCATCAAATCCCCAACTGCACCTGTTTGCATGACACAGAACAGTCCTCTCTACCATGTTTTTCTGCTGCACCTTGGAAAGCAGTTCTTTCCAGCTCTCAATAGCCAACTAGAAAGGGAAGCTGATGTTAATTCTGTTCCCTGACAGACAGACACCTTCAGAGAAGCCCTTTGCCCCAGTTAAACCAAAGCACACAAAGGGGGGGGGGGGCTGTTGGGAATTTGAAGGAAGATCTTTTTTAATATTTGATTTTTATACAGGTACTTACTGTTGAAAACCAATTCAATACTCAATTCAAATAGGAGAGACATCTGATACATACCAGAAGATATTTTTTTAGAATTTATTTTTTCAACAAGGTTTTTTTGAGAAATCTGGCCAGTAATATCATTACTCTCCCTCCTTCATGGGGTTGCAACATTTGTCAGTCTTGACCTATCTGTGGGACAACCTCTACTGCCCGAAGACATCTCAGTCTACGTCTTCCAGGTGAATGCTCCAGTATCTCCTCTGAGGCTGTCCTATCAATGTTTAAATAGTCTTTTGGCACTGCTAGCACTAGAAAAATCCTGCCCTAATCAGAACTTAAGTGCCTGTGGCCTCTTCATTGCTGTCCCTTGCCCTTTCCCAAGCCTAACAGGAACCAAGAGAAGGTACAAATCTCAACCACAATGTCTCAGCCACTCAAGGAGTCATCCTGGCAATCTGAACTGCACCGGGAAACCAGCACATCAGACGGAGCTCATCCTTAGTGATTCATGTACACCAGTGCTTAGCTCATGTTATGCCACTCACTACACATTCAGGCTGACATGTACTCACGCTGACCTTTTGTATTGTAGAAACAAAACAACTCCAGATTCCATAATGCTGAGGACTAGAAAATAATTCAGATCACAAGGAAAACACTCAGCACTGCGATGCCAGGTGAGTCAGTTACTCCCCGTTCTTCACCCAATACACCTTTTTGTTGATTTTTTTATTCCTCCCATAGCCTTCCTACCTCATGAATTTCTCAGCTCAAGCCCACGCAGCCAGCTGAGCTTTGGCAAGGGCACACACTCAAATGTGTCATGTAGACACTACAAAAATACCTTCCGTTTCTCTGTGCTTTGCATCCCCGTATTTGCTGCAACCCTTCTACGCAGCACATGAAGCAGCTCATCGGGAGATATTACACACACGACATCCAGCAAGAGAAACCCAATCCAGATCATCCCATCACATCAGTAATTTTGGAGCTAATCAACATAAAATACTCCTGAGGGGTGAGGAGCATCTCAACAATCAAAATGTCTCTGGCTGAAGAGCTTATAGGAAGTATTTCTGGAGTAAGAAATTCAGTTTCCAAACATCCTTGGATTGGACCTGGTTATTTACAGATATCCAACACTTAGGTATGAACTAGTAATTGCACCATACGAACATACAGGGAACATTCTTCTGCTTGCCTTAGTTCTGCATTTACACATCCATTCTACAAGTAAAAATGAAAAAGTAGGACTGATACAGGACTCAGCCCATTTCTTTTTCACCAGGTTTGCAAACTTTCAGAGCAGTTCCTCTGAAAGACTGCAGTCCAGCTTCACACATGTACGTGGAATCTGCCCTCCCCAGGCCATCCCCACTCCCAAATCCACCAGCATTAAAAACAAGTAAACAAAAACCCCATCATCCCAGGGTCAAAGTCTGCACTCAGATACAATAGATTTGAGGAATTAGTCAGGATTAAACCTCAGAACACAAAAAAGAAGCTGGCCTGGGGGCATTTTGATCACAATAACCTTCACCAGGAGCACAGAATTGCTATTTGGTCATTGATTAGTGGATACTTTACCACTAATTACCATCAGATCCAAACCAGTAAACATGTAAAAACAAAAGGGAGACTAGGGAGAAATTGTCACAAACAGTACCAATAAAACAAAGTTATGCTGAGGAGTTCTTGACACAGCTCTCCTGATGCTGAGACTCACAACATTCTCTATTATATATGTACACATTTCTTGCCAAGAGAGTGACCACAATACACAATTGATTTTGACACTAGCAATAGTATTCTTGGCCATCTCTTATGATTTACAAGACCACCAGTCTCCCTCACTTTCAGACCTGGAAAAAACCCACAAAAATCAAACTGCTCAAGTTTACCTGAACTGTGCATAGCCACAGTCTGTCTCTTATCAAAATACATCACTCCAGCTACTACCAGGCAGAACTTCAGATGCTGTAACTCAGCAATTCTTTCATTTTCCGTACTATCATTTAAAATATTAATCATTATTTTCCTGCTAAATAGGAGAGCGAAAATATTCTGGCCACCATTTATCAAGAGACTAAATAATGCCTCAGCAAATTAAATTGTCTTTGTGTTCCATTCAATTCTCTTGCAGGAATCAAGGATGATGGCATTGCTCCCCAACTGCTGCAGCCTGCAACAGAAGAGTCCCATCTGCATCCTCGGATTTCCCTACCCAAACAGCAGCAAACTGCTCTTTAGGAGTTAGTACACAGGCATAAAGTGCAGGAAAAATAATGCAAATATGCTCTAGTGCAACTTGATGAACCACCTCTTAGATATCCATGTGATATTTTACACACACATGCACACACAAACCCCCAGAGAGGGCACAACCCCAGCTGAACAGGCTCACGCAGCACAGGAATCACAGGCTGTTAAACGAAGCTGAGAAAAGGTAAGTTCTAAACAAAGAGGTTATGAATACGTCACACAGTTCCTAGTTAAACTACTGTGCAGGACAATTTCTCACAAAGGATGCTGCAGACACCAAAGGTTATTTAAGTTTAAGGGAAGGCTGCGCAAATTAGTCAAAGAGAAACCCCAAAAGGTTACTAAATAATAGAAGTCATCACTGCTTTAAAAGTCTCAGCTCTTCAAACTACTGAAAAGCCAAGAGCATTGCAATGAAGTATTCCTCTGTACTTGCCCTGTTGGCAAGCTGTAGACATTTAGTTCTGGTGACTGCTGCAGACAGCAAGGTGACCCTTTATTCTGAGGCTGTATAGCTCCTCTTCTATGTCCTTACAACAGCGTCACTGTAGGGCAGGCTATCCTAGCACTCGTTTAATCCAGCACCATCAACCAGAGCTACAGAAATACATCAGCATGGGCTTTGCAAGAGTAAATTAGTGAGTGGCCAGGAAAGTTAGCCAGTGCTAAACTCAGTCCTGCTGTGATTGGATGGTTCCTGGCACCTCAGCAAAAACAGTGGTGGATTTCAGCCATAAATATACCGAGTTTATGAAACATCTTAGGTGTCCAGCTTTGATAAAATGGAAGCACAGCCCCAACCTAATAATCTTCATGAAGCCTACGAGAGGAACTGTAAAAAGCACAGAGAAAACAAAGGTAGAAGTTTGGCCATGAGAGGCAGGGCTTTTTCTCTTTATGCTTGCTTTTTAAAATCAGATCCTATCTTCAAAGTAGGGATTTGAGACACTCTCCATGCATAATTTCTGACAAGTGCGCTTGAAACATCTTGTTGACATTTCACAGCTATACCTCAGCAAGTACTTCAGGCTGTTGGTGATTATTTATTGTTAGACACACATCAACTACAGAATATTTAATTTCAGTAAAATATTTTTCTGGGTAAGGAGACCTGAATAGGGCCTACAATTCTAAACACTACAATTCAGTATGGTAAGCATAAAAGAATTCAGTTTTCCTCTGCAACTGGTTCCCACAAACTGTCCTACTCTGTGATCCTTTAAACTGTAATGGCCACGGACACAGATAACACTGTCTATTACCCCACATCCATTCCTACCTGTGAAATTACTTCTTAGTATTCAAACGAGTCAAAAGCTTAACATTCTGCATCATTGTGCTTGATCCTGCACTGACATTAAAGTTCTGGAAAAGTCCACAGGAGCTCTATGCCAGATATCAACTTTGCCAACCACAACTATTAAAAAAACCCAGTGAAATCATACATCCTGGCACCACTCCCCTCTCAAAATCATAAGCTTGACTTGTCAGCCACATGGCTGCTTGACCTTCTCTGTAATCAAGACCCGAGGCTGCTTTCTCTGGAAACATCAGTTCTATGTATATTTTATATCTTCAGCTGTTTCTTATGTTGTTTATTTTCCGAGCAGAAGTGAACAATAAGGCAACAATAACTAGTACTGCCTGAAGAGGAAGCTTTACTCACATAGTCAAAAAATGTTACTGTAAATTAAGATGTCTATTACATACACGTTATTCCTGCTGGAAGCCCACTCTGGCTTTCTCCTGTGCAATGGAAATTGTCACTGGCTTCAGTGTTCTGCAATTTGTGGGGCACAAAACACTCCAAACTATGCCCCTGATTAGCAGCCCACAAAAACCAAAACCTAGATGAAAACAGGGGGCCTGGTCAAGGCTTTCACAAACATAAATTCAAGATTAGCAATACATTTGCAATCACTGGCTGTCATCATTACTCCCATTTCTAGCATGACTCCTCAGAAAGAGGTTTCTGAAAATGTGGATTTCAGAACTGTCTTCTGAATTGTAAGGCAGAAAAGGCTCCATTATCTGCCCCTCTAAAGGGAACAAAACCAGCACCACACATTAAGTGCTTCACTGCCTCAAAACTCCTCCTCCTCGGCCTCCTCAGCTCTCCACACAAAGCAAATGGTGACTGTCAGGTGTAGTCTTAGAAGACCAAAGTAGGTTTAGTAGCCAGAACATTACCACTTCTTCTAGCCTTTGCTGTTATTTCAATATCTTCAATCAATTAACAGCTTATATCTGTTAAGACACCAATGAGCAGCTACAGAAAACTGCACTCAATTGCTGGCCCTCGGTCCTTTGCCGTTCCTCACCCAGGGAAAAAAAGAACTGGGATGATGTAATCAGGGAGTTCTAAGAGAAGAATTTTTCTATGTATGAAATTACTGGTGTTTATATCATGGATCCCACTCTTTGTTTTCCTACAAAAAGAAATATTTTCTTTTTCTTGCACTAAATCACGCATACAGTACGCAACCTGGCCTGCTTTTCTGGGAGCTGACTGCATTTGCATAAACAATAACAGTCTAATGTTTATCAAGTCATTAATTCTTCATGAAAGCATACAGCTGTATAAAAAGGCTTTTATCCTCAGGAAAATTCAAGTGTAAGTGTTCTTAAAAAAGGAAGCTGTTGCATGATTGTAGATCTTGGAGACTAAAGACCATCAGGGCTAGCAAATAAAGCAAACCAGAAAAATTAAGCAGAGAAGTAGATTTTCACTGATTTGTTGCTTGTTTCTTACTGCACAGGAGTTGTACTTACATACAAAGTTTTACTTCTGATCTGAAATTATGTGTTTTATTTTAAAATAAGCCAAATATATAAGATTTAAATCAAAGGCTTGCAGTGCCAGTATGAAGTAGTAAACCAGTAAGAAATTCTCAACCATGTGCTTCCTACAGGTTCTATAACCAAGTCTGCTTGAAGGTAGGAAAAGCTGCATTTCTTCCTCCTCTTCTTGTTCATCTTCCCTTTATTATATCCTTTCTATCCCACAAAGGGTGGCGTGGGGAAGGTGTATAAAGCAGTCTTAAAATATGATGAGTACAAAGCCTCATAACCATATACAGAAGAAATGACAGAACTTTTCCACAAACTTCACACTCGGAATCTGGAGATCTCCTTTATTAATTTTAAACCCTGGAACTTTACTTTTCTGTGAAACTCTGAAGGAAGTTGTTAGTAAGGTCTGAAAAAGGACTGAAGGCATGTTACGCTACTGCTACAAACGTGCACTTCACTGCTGAAGTTCCCTTCTTCCTGGAGTGCCTGGGAAGCACTCACATCTTTCAGACACTAACATTGTAGCATGACAGCTGCAGCAGCTGAAGTTCCTCCTGCCAAGGGTCAAGAACCTCAACACAGTGACCTGGCATTATTCCCAAGGGAAATGGAGACAGTTTGGGATACAATTTGGATTCTGTCAGGAGGGGACGGAGACTGTCACTCAATCAGTGAACCCCCGCAACAGAATGAGGCAAGGGGAGTTAATGAAACACAGAGGAAAGGCAGAGGCAGCAAATCCTATCCCAGCAGCACCCCGCCAAGATTCCATGAAGTGCACATGGAGAAATAGAAAGCAGTCCTGTGTTTCTCCCAGTTCCATAGAGAGGCTTCAGGCAATTGCCAGAGGCTCCTATCAACTCTGCGCAGGTTCCATTTTTCCCCTTCAGTAGTCCAGATGCTGATCCCTATGTCAACAGAAACAATTCACACTGGAATGATCTGAAGGGGAACAAAGAGCCCCACACTGCACTGCAAGCACTTAACTGACTGCATAAACTCTCTGTTCTGGGTCAAGTGCCCAAAACGTTCACTCTGCTGTAGCCAGCTTACTCTACAAAGCCTCCTCTGCAGTTCAGTAGGGATGTGCATGGAGGGACACCTCAAAGTCAAAGCAGCAGCACCCAAATTAATGCAATTAACACCCTGCAATCAAATAAATCTCCACCTCAGAAAAATTCCTTAGCTTCCAGACAGTATGGAAAGTCGTAAGCTAAGTGGAGAACACGGTCTTTCTTCCCTTATTTTATCAAAGGCCCTGAAGCCTCCTCAACCAGTAATCAGCCATTGCCATAAATCTAAATGAAGACTGTTCTCCAAGCAGAGACAAAACAACTTACTGTGTATCACAGCAGAGGAAGGACCCAAAGATCAAATGGTAAATACTATTTCCTGCAATGTATTTTTCCAGGATACAGTTTTCTCAGCTTCTGAGTTGTTCTACAGTAGAGAGGGAGAAGCGATGAAAGGGTGGGAGTAGTGCACATTTAAGGTCTGATAAATAAACACACAGATATTTGGAAAAAAAAAAAGCCACACTTGTGTGGAGTCAATGTCTGTAGCCACATGAAATGGCCCCTTTTTTCTGTCGTGCCTTTTTCCTACTCTTCATGGGATATGCTCCGCTCTCTTATTAGCCCCTTTAGGCTCAAACTCAAATGAGAAGTGTGACTATGAACTCCAACTCCTAACTGCACACCTCATGTTGCTACAAAGAGCGGTGCTCACTCGACAGCTCCTGCTAGCCTGTGGATAAAGGCCACTTCACTACTCTATACATAGCACAGCACGTAGCCCTCTCCTTAAATCTAAGCAGCATATTCCATGTTATTATATGATGATGTACAGAGAAAAAACATCACAAAACCAGCTACAAACACAAAAGCAACAGCAATTTCATAAGAGCTTTCTGAAAGGCTTCAGATGCAGCTCTCAAAGTTATCAACCTAAAGCTTTTCTCCTCCCTGTGTTATATCCTTTACCTGCATTGATCCTTCCTTTGTATTGCAGCACTCCCAGCTTCTCCCCAGAGATTCTTGCTGAGCATTAGGGACTGCAAACACCATGGGTTATAGCAAAATTATTGCTAAAGGAAGAGCACCAGAAGTGATCCCAAGCCCTTCTCACACACTGAGCCTCTCAACACCACCTCCCCACACAGCTGGCCTCAGGGACAAAGATACTTCTGTTGACGGGGCAGGAGTAGATCTGCTGCCACCATGGGAGGGTTAAATGCCCTGCTTAACAGTGCCAGCTCTGTCAACACACAGCCATGTGCTACAGCAGTTTGAGACTAGCAGCAAGACCCTCCATGTGCACTGACCACACCACCAGAGTCATGGGAGAGCCCCTGAGCAGGGACTCTAGCCCAGAGGATACAGGGATTGCTGTCAGGCCAGGAGCTGGGAGGCAAAGTCCACAGCTGAAGCCATGGGCTCTTAGGACTACACAAGCTGCTCTGTTTGCCAGACAAGTCCAGGTCTGCTCAGAGAAGAAAGGAAATCAAACACCAGTGTTTTTTAGTCCACTCAAGTAGGTGAGGTCTACAGACATAAAAATAACCCAGAGCCCTGCAAAAGCCAGCCACAGACTCTCAGAAGAAACAGGATTAAAAGTCTTTCATTCTCTTTTTTCTCTAGGGAGAAGGAACTGAATGGACATCTGCCCTGGCCTCCTGACACCAGTCAAGAGGGCCACAGCTCCTGGGCTTAGGTACACACCCCAGTGCTGATCACAATTCCAAAGTCATCATGTGGCCACAGTTCACATCTGGCAGACCAAGGTACTGCCATCAGCATGGCCAAAACAGCTACTGCCATGTGGTAACTGTGGGTGAAGACTTTTCCATCTGGTGACACACAGCCAGCCCAGAGCAAAGAGGGCTCCTTTGTTTGTTTTTTTACCCCAAAGCTAGGGCTTGAGGTTTTTTTTCACCTATTTGTTTCTCCCTGACAGCTTGGGACTGCACTCCTTTTGTTCTGGCAGCCAAGGGGTGGTTTGTTTGACATTCCCCTGACAACCAAGGCTCTGTAGTGGGGGTTTTCTGACTCAAGAGACAGACCAGTTATTTACTTCAATGAAGAGGCAGCTTCAGGTATGTTCCAGAGTGAGATACCCTCTTGTTTAAGGCAACATTTGAGGCCAGTATATATCCTCAGAGGCCCTAGCAGTGATAGAGACCCTTTCTTGTCTGTTCTTCATCTTATCAGCTGTCCAAACACAGCTCATTGTGAGGGGCCCACCTACGCGCTAGAGAGTCCTTGCGGGCAGTCAGTGCAGCTGCACCTCTGCTGTCTCCCTCCTGTGATTCACAGACAACATCCACCCAGAACAGGTCATTCTCTCCTCCAGTCCTACTTCTAGCAGTCCACAAGATGATGAGCCATTTCTTCCTGTCAACTTCACATATGCCTTCGCCTCCAGCAGAAACTTGCCACTCTGGTCACACTGATAACATCTACAGAGGGGGACCAACTTCACAACTATCAGCTCTCCTCTGGATTCACAGCACCAATATCTGGTGCATCGGAACAAGCCTCCTCTTCCTCACATCTATGCGATAAGTACTAGCAACCATTCCGCTGCTAAACCACAGGCATTGCTTCATGCACCCAAAAAGCTCCTTCGAAACAAGTTACACTTTACTCCCGCTGAGGAAGAGCAGCATAGTTTCTACTAATACTGTCTATAGCCAAATGAAAACCACTTCTTCCTCACATTAAACTATATCAGTATATTTAAATAGGCCTTACCATGCCAAAATCTCTATTCCTTCTTAGGTTTATATAGCAGCTTTCAGTCCAGTGGCTCACACACAAACGCTTTATTTTAAAGGCTAACAAAATCACTAAAAACTGAGGAAAAAGACCGTGAGATTGCAGCTATACAGAAATGACAGAGTGAATGCCAATTAGATGGCACACTGACATTAAGGCGTCTTTTGAAAATCTCACAAGTACAATCAGTTTTGGCACTGCTCCCCTGTCTGAATCTGAGGTTTCCCCGGTTTTATTTTTACTCTTTTCTGAGTGTTAAGCAATTCAGCAACCACTTAGGTCTAAGCATGTGAGCAGTCCCACTGAAATGAAAGTTAAGTGCTTTCTGAAAGTGAATTATCCTTAGTTCTCAAAAAGCCATTCAAATTGTATTTAAAGGTAGAGAACTTTTATACCTGCAAAAATCTAAAAGTAAACAATTTACTATCAAAGTTTATAGCAAGCACTTCAACTAGGCAGTAATGTTGACACTCATTGGCTTAGTTCTTTATGGATAAGGCACGCAGAAAACAACTCACCCCATTTACCAATCCTTTGGGAGATTTTCATTACTGGCCTTATATAACAGCAACTGAAGATAGAAACAAAATATTATTTAACAAGGTTTTATATGACAACATAAAGAGTAACTGCTAGCCGAGTGTTGATTCAGACATATTTCTTCCAAGGTCACTTCCCTGCCAAAATATACTTCCAATAACCATACATAAATTTTATTTTTAATAAATAACCACTAAATGGTTGTGTAAACAGCGTAAACTGTGGGTAACTGTAGTTTATAATGAGTATCTGTTGCAGCTATATTAACAAATACCTCGCCCAGACTGACTGCAAGTCAGAGCCACCATCACTAACTTGTTGGCTGGTGGCAAACCAAGCCATTTGGAACACATCAGTGGCTTCCCTTAGAGAGAAATCTACGTCCTTGCTCCATCAGCTTCCATGCTCCTGAAGTCTCCCTCATGTTTGTACTTTGCAGACATTTGGCTTTGGAAAGTTTACCAGCTATAAAGGAATAGTCAGTGACCTGGAAAGTCACTGTGGCAAGACTGTTCCCTATACCCTGCCCAAAACATAAACATCCTTATATGGAGGCCATGCGGTCTGAAGTTTGAAATCTAGGAGTAGAAACAGTCAGCTCCAAACTCCTGGTGTGGCGCTGGGCAAGTCTTTCAGCACCCTTATCCTTCCCTTCCCTAACTGCGTAACTAAGCAAGCAACGGAGAGGACTTTGTGACCATTAGTGATTGGTCACTGTTTGCAAAGCCTGCTGAGATGCCACTGGGAAAAGCACCAAAGCGTATGTGTTGAAGGGATCTATGCATATTCTTGCATTATTACTGAGATAATGGTAAGTACATTGTACCAAAAATTGAGGATAAAAAGAAGTCGCAGACCAACCTGCAAAACCAGAGCTTCACTTAGTACTTCATGTCCGATCTTGTGGCATCAGCTGAAGAAAGCACGAGGAGAATCTTTTGTAACAAGGGGTCTGATGCCAAGGGTGCTCAGCACCACGCAGACTAAGGCACCCTCGCTTCTCTAGGACTTACTTGGGAGCCACCTATTTAAGTCTCCACAGTGGTGACCACTCATGTAATTGTCTTCAGGTAAATCACCCAATATCCTCTGAAAGCTGCCTTGGGATCTTCTTGTTACAAAATTAGTTTTATTTTTATTCTTTCCTCATCCATATATATGTTTAGGTAAATTCTGATTTCCCACCTATGCAAATGCAAGGGGCATTTTACACTTTAAGTACTGACACATTTACAACTGCAATTTCTCTAAAATGTCATTCAACCAAGATTGATTATTTGCTGCATAGTGAGCGGAGGAAAGACAAAGAAAGGAGCTGTCAAGCATTCTTGCTTTTCTCTTCAGGAAGAAGGAAAAGTGGCTTATCTTTGGAAAGACAGATCCTTTTAGTAAAGGATAAAATGAGCACTGAACAAATAGTATGTGGAATTCCAGATATGCTGATACTAACAGAAGAAATAATTAATATGGCAGAAAAAACCCTGATGCTTTCATAGAGTTCAAACTCATTTGTACTAAGTGGGCCTTTTCCTGGCAAGACTCCATTGTTGCCTGGGACTGGCAGATGAATGTGGTCCACTGGCATGATCCACTGAGCCCACTGCCCCTCCTCCAATGACAATTATCAGGTCATGCTTTGCTTAATTTATTCCATTTCTCAAGCTTCCTCTTACATCTTAAAACAGTTGTGTCATTCCTACCTCCCTGTGGCCCGTGAACGTCTCCTCTGCAAATTATCAGTGTATTTTAGCAGCATTTTTTGGTGGTGTACTCTAGAGTTATTATATAATCAAGGTTTGCAACAAGCTACATGGAATACACAGCTGCCTTTTCTCAAATATTTCCTCTCTCTCTCAAAAACAAGTAACAAAAAGCCACCTTGATCCCCCAGCAACCCCAAAAAAATCTGCACTAACTGCTTTGATGGAATAACAGGATTCTTGCCATTTTTAGTGTTACAATTCTCGTAAAATAACGGCAGAGGACCAGGTTCTGGCACATTTACTGGCAGAAAACAGTACTGAAATCTGAGAATCTTCCAATCCACTTGGACAACTTGCAGAGTAAGGCTATTGAATTAACCCAGACATCTGTGCATTCTAAGCAAAGACCACAACACATGGGTCAACACCTTTGCCACTGCTGTTAGAAAACATATATATTGACTTAAGTATTTAAATAGATTTATAGCCTATTCTAACAACAATAATGAAAAGTTGTGTCTCCAAAGAGTAGAAAGCCCTATATAGCTTATTTCCATAGACCCAGGTATTAGCCAAGATGCAGGCATTTGCAGCATAGCTGTCCCACTAAACCTACACCACCACCTTCCCATGGAGCTGACAGTTCTTCCCATCTGTGGTAAGAACTCAGCCTGTTTAACAGTAAAAGCTGTGGTGAAAAAGTCACCCCCTCCACCTGTCTCAAACAGAAACAGCCAAAATGTGCTCCACTTAATTACAGTCTTGTTAAATGAAGTAATGCCCAGTGCGGGGGGAACAGAAACTATTACACCTCCTTTGCACAGGGCCATACTGTTGCTACAAGGCCTAACAGGTTTTAAACTCGAGGTATATAAACAAAGCAGAGCAGCCAGCTCCCAGTATTTGACCTTGATTTTTTATATCATGTATCCAAAGGTAAATTCACTGAAGTTTTACAATGACTTTGCTTTCGCTTTCCTTTCTTCATGGGTCACTGTAGCAGACACTCCACAGCTATCATGCTTAGCAAAGCCTAGAATATGCTTCTGATGCACCTTGGCTCATTCAAATAAAGCAAGCACTGGCAGGCTTCAGGAAACTTTTCAGTATTAAAGCACAGGCAGCTGACTTGCAGCAAGTGGAAAGGGTTTCACACTGTGTTTCAGGCAGACCACGAGCCTTGGGCAGGCTGAGGTGTTGGAGATTGATTTTATATCTACATACTACTTTTAAGATTTAGGGATTCTTTCTCACAGTCAATACTTGAAAAGCTAACAGTTACCAGAAAAATGGCAAAGGTAAGATGGAGAAAACAGCTGGCTATCCAACTATGGTGCTGTGTCACATACACACCTTCACAGCAAGGCCCGTACCATTGCTGGGAGCACTCAGCTGCCCGGGGAACACCCCTCCTCCTCCTCCTCCTCCTGGCAAAGGCACAGGGCACTTTCCAGCCCTTGCCCTCAGCCCAGTCTGTATAAACTCCCGAAGAGGCATCCTCCCCTCTACCTACAGCCTTCAAACCCAGGCTTTGGGGTTAACTGGTACATGTGTTCCCCCAAAGCCCTGCAAAGGGGGAAAGCCCAACCACTCGGTACCATGCTCTAAATCTTATGTTTAACATGACAGAGGAGATGCTACTACATGGTTTAGAAAGCCTCTGTCCCACCACCCCTCTCACAGCCGTGCTCCCCCACCACTCCACTGCCAGCTGCTCCCAACCTCCTGAGCTAGAGCCCAGGTGGAGCTGAGGGCACCACCCCATCATCATTTCAACCACCACAACCTGGCCAGGTTTTCAGCACTGACAGGCAAAAGCACTAGTGACTGTGATGAAGCTCTCAGAGGAGCAAGGAAGCAGCACATTTATGTCTTCTCCTCAGGGTTTTTTTTTTTTTTACTCCATATATTGCTCAATTAAAACAACAACTTCAAAGTCTTAACACAACAGGCATCAGAGGAAAGGGAGCAGATACAAGGGTTTAACCCCAAGCTGCTGCGAGCCAATTTCATACCTAACTAGACAAAACACAGCAAGTCTTAAAGGCTCTCCAAAAGGACAGAGTTTATCACAGGTTGTGACCTGGCCCACTTGGCTGACATTTTAACTCCCCATCTGAGCCTGGAACTTGGCACATAGCATAAGTTTCCTTTTTCTCCTCAGTGAGGTATTCATACAACTGGGCCTAAAGTTCACTTCTGCTCTACAGACATGAATTGATTTGACAAAATAAATTACAAAAAAACAACCAAACAAACAAACAAAAAAACCTTCTAAATTTAGAGATGAAGTCAGCACTAAAGCTGAACCACCATTAAAGTTTTCCTCACAGGACAGTTTTTTTTTCCTGGTGGCAGAATCAGCAGCCCCAGACTCACCTGCATGCAGACCGCCGGGGCCCGCAGCCATCGCAGGCCCCTCAGGGCCAGCAGCCGTCCGGGGCCCGCAGCCATCGCAGGCCCCTCAGGGCCAGCAGCAGTCAGCCAGGGGCCACCACGGCCAGCGGCCCCCTCGGGAAAGGACCCGTGCCCACTACACACTGCTCGGGAAGGCAGCTGAGCCGTGGGCTGGGCTTAAATAGCCTTCGGGGGCGGGGGCAGAGGGCCCAGCTGCGGCTGGTCGGGGCAATCAGGCCCCTGGTCGGGGCAATCAGGGCCCTGCCCGGGGCAATCAGGCCCGTGCCCGCGCAGCGCGCTCTGGGCCCGTTCAGAAAGCAGTTGGGAATCGGGGCCGGAGCCTCCCCCCGGCTCTGCTTCCAAACCTGGCAACCGGCCCCTCGCAGCCTCCAGCGACCCCCGGGTTTATAAAACTTGTCCTCTTTCGTCACAGGGCCCGGCAGTTGTGCCTGATGTTGTAGGTGTTGTTTGAGCCCAGCAACTAAGATGGGGATTGATTCGCCCCTCAGCACAAAACCAGCTGAAAGCAGCGGGGGGCTGACAGGTACCTCTTTGGTTGCCCAGTCAGTGCACCCCGTGCTGGTGGAGAGCTACTCCCCAAACCCTTCTGCCCTCTGAAACCATTCAAGCTATGGCATTTGGGGAGATTATTCTACACCACATGAAAAAGTGATGTTTCCCCCATAGCCTAAATTTTCTTTTGCTCGATTTCATGACTTTATTCCCAATACTACATCCTTCAGCCATTCCTAAAACGTAATGCTCTCGTTTTAACATTTGGACTCTTGTGGTATGCTAGACAGTTCACATATCGTCTCTAGTCATTGTTTCCTCATTCAGATATTTCTTTTGGAAAATAAACTTGGCAGAGACCAGGAGACAGCTCTATTACCATCAAACCTCCCGTGAATGCAACTGGAAAACGAAAAGCTCCTCAGTTAAGTACTTCAATGTGCAAACAACACACTACGGAGTGAGCAGCAATCCCCAGAGCGGTGGTTCTCAGAAGCTCTATCCGTGGAAATCTCCCTCCAGTGCAGGGGAGGAGCTTGAACTGGTTTAGGAGCTGAGGAGAAGATAGTGTGTTCCCACCACTGAAGCACATGAGTTGGATTATCTGATGCTACTCCTGGCTCTGCCATCAAACTACTGTGTGGTCTCCTGTGCCTTTGTTTCCCTATCTAGCAAAGGGGTTCGTGGGAATTTGGCTTCTTTTTGTCTCCTCTTGTCTTTCTTTCGAGTCTCAGATTTCAACCCAGGGCAAGCAAAAAACTGATGGGAGAAGACTACGACAGAAAAAAAGATCCCTTCATTATGTACCACGTATGCTGTTCAAATGCTGAAGGAACTGAAAATTTCCTCCTGCTCGCTTGATGAGCATGAAGCAAAACGTTGCCCAAGCTCAAGGTAGAATTTGTGACAAAGGTCTGCCAAAGGGCTGCAGGGTGCTGCTGACATTCCAGGTGTGACTGGGAAGTGAGCAGGAGAAGGGAAACCTGTCAAATGATTTGAGGGACCGCTTCCTTGTTCCATCCAGCATAGGAGTGCTGGTGTACGTGGTAGATGGGCAGTGACCAGAACACCTTGTTTGGAAGCATTCTTGGTGCAAATCTCAGCCGTGTTGGTATGCTACTGACAGACTAGTTAAGAGGAGATGAGAAGCACCATTTAGTTTCCCTGGTCACTAAACAGCCCCAGCAACCACAACATTCACCAGAACCTACATTTTGTACTGAGTTTGCAACACCCATCCCTGCACATTCATCACTTCCTACAGATAGTACGTCTACTAACCACCTCGGCACCAGCACCCAAAAACAGCTGGAGGGTTTTTTTGTCGTAACCCAAATTACACAGTGGGATTTGGATGAATTGCAAGAAATTGCAGCTGGATTTTCAAACCTGTATGGGAAGGAAAGCAGAACAGCTTTCTGCAAGCCAAAGGGAGGTTTCTCCAGTCTCTATTTCCAGCTAAAGAGCTAGAACAGAAATAGTTTTTACAGAGATGAACCTTAGAAGGTAGGACACACCATCCACTGCCTCCACACCTTGTCCTGTGTTCCTTCTCCTGGCCATTCACAGCCAACATAGGTATCACAATGGTCTTCAGGACCCAAGTACTGTGTGCCAGAATTGACTCATTGCGAATGGGTTGACCACCCAAAGGAGAGAAAGCAGTTCAGGAAAGAGTTCTTCCTCCTCTGCATCAGCCCCCCAGATGGTTTTGGTTCGGCTTTGGCCGATCATCTCCAAGCCTAAGATTGTTTGATTAGAGCAGCGTAAGGAAAACCTGGCAAAGCCATACCTCATCTCCTTACTGACAGACAGCCCTTGTACCTCTTCCTGAGCTAAACCAGCACAGCGCATGTAATGTGAGTTCATCTACAGGTTATTTCCTATCATTACTGAAAGGGAATCATCTAATACCATATGATGAGAGCTAAGCCTAAGCCAAGTCCTCCGTACAGTCTCCTTAACCACATGACAATGACTCCTTTTCCTGCATTATTCTCTTATCTTTTTACTGCATCCTGAAAGGCTAGGCTTAATTTTGCAGTGCACAGTTATAAGGATAACTATGCCCACTATTGAAAATATTATCCCATAAGTTTATGTCCATACTCAATTATTTCTACAGAGGTGAGGAAAACCATGAAGAACACGCCTCATCTTTTGGTAGATTTTCAATGGGAGACTGAGTTCTTTCTTCAAAGGAATATGTAGGAAGAAACTCATTTGTCTCAGGTCTGAAATGAAAGCACACACGATTACCCCTCTAATCAATCATGTCCTTTGTATTTGTCTAGTTTGGTATGGTTTGTGTTTCCGGGGTATTCTTTTTATTGTAAAGAATCCAGTCTCCTGTGAGCAGTCAAATCTAGTTTATCAATGCACAAAAAAAGCTACTGGTATCAATCAATAGCTTATCTAAAGAAGCAGCAATGTTATTACTGTTCAGTGACCAGTAACATTAAGTGAATGAGACCCATGTTTCTCCAAATTCTGCTACAAAAATAGTGAGACTTACAAATACAAAAGCACAGTGGCAAGATCTTTTGAGCTGGTAATTCACAGTCACTTTGCTGGACACATCGCGGTTTGTGTCATGGGGAATCTTGGTCCACAGACCAGACTATCAGTGTTCTAAACATACCTTCCTGTCCCACTCTGTGTATAAAAGATGCTGTATCATCTTAACACGTGCCATCAATATGAAAGGACTCTGTTATATAAATTTTAAATCAGTATCTTTCTACTGCCAGTGGTAGAACTACAACGTAGAATCAGAGAACCAGAGAGTGGTAGGGGTTGGAAGGGACCTCTGGAGACCAGCGAGTCCAACCCCCCTGCCAGAGCAGGGTCACCCAGGGCAGGCCACACAGGAACAGATCCAGGCAGGGCTTGAAATTCTCCAGAGAGACTGTCACTCTCCCGGTGAAGAAGTTTCTCCTCATGTTGAGGTGGAACTTCCTGTTTCCCCTTGCTACCATCACCTCTCGTCCTGTCACACGGCACCACTGACAAGAGCCTGACCCCTTCTGCTTGACCCCCACCCTGCAGATATTTGTGAACATTCATAAGATCCCTGGAAAAGCAGAAAACAAGTATAACAAAGACAAATCAAATGCCATATAGGGACATAGAATTTCGATGAAAATTAGCCTCTCCATCTCCAAAAGTTGACTGACTCATCTGTAAAAACATTATGTATCAAAAGTAATGATTTTAATGAAGAAGGGAAGAATAAACCTCTACATTAGAACTGAAAACAAACAGTAGTGAAAGCAGTAAATTGAGATAATAAGGTTAAGCCAAAACATGAATCATCCAATCCAGCAGATAATATTTGCAATATACTGAGTGGGAGCATGCCACAGAGACAAGATGAGACAAAGTAAACATGTCACGTAGAACAGATGCTGCGAAACAAACACAATGGCAAAAATAATTGCATGTTAATCAAAGTCTCAAGAGAAAAAAAAAATCGATATATTGGCAAGTATCGAAACAGCTGCATCTGATTTTGGACAACAGAATTTGCACTTGCAAAAATCCCTCCTGCAATCCCAGCCGCAGAGGAGATGCGAGTACAGCCCACGCCAGGAATCAACGTCTCGCATGGGTTGGCTGAGGGTGTCTGACCCAGCTCAGGGTCTGTATGCGGGAATGAAACGTTCGTGCCGTCATAAATCATTTCCAGGTGCATCATCTGCTGCACATGTATACAAGCGTCTATGCAAACATGACATTTCAGAGCCTCTGAAAAGTAAAATCCCGCTCTGACGGTTACAGTGACATTTCTCTATGAAGCACAGACAGCAAAACTGTGGTTCGGCAGGGCGTAACCCGGCTTCTTCAGTCGCCAGCCTTTAGCTTTGATGGAGCATTAGAATTTTAACCTGAGGGGAATTTTTCACAAGGACAATCAGCAACTGAATAATCTCTCTGAGGAAGTGGTGGAGTCCCCAACATTGGACACGTTTAAGATTGGGCTGGACAATGAGATGGGTCATCTTGTCTAGACCAGGATTTTGCCAAGAAAAGTTGGACCAGAGGATCCTCGAGGTTCCTTCCATCTGGGAGTTCTATGATTCTGTGATTTAAATTCTCCTTTTGATAATCCTGCTGTGATGATTATGTACACTAAACTAAAAATGACAAAGACACAGACCCCATTGCTGGAAATAAGAAAGTCTGAGATCTGACCCCTCCTACCTGAGAATCTGAAAAAAAACCTTCCCTCCTAAAACATGAGAAACAATAGAGAGTTGTGATCAAGCAGAAGCATTACAATAGACAGAGCAGACAATTCCCACGAGGGCTTAATGCTCCTCAGAAGGTAGAAAGGTTTTTTTTTTTCCCTATTTTTTTCTGGTGTTAGAATTCAGCCTCCCTCTCTTTTTCAGAAACCATAGAAAAATGGCTTTTGCTCAGCCTCATGCTCACCGTGGCAGAGGTTCAGCCAATAAGGGAAGAGAGTAAGTCTTGTAGTAAAAACACAGCAAAAGGCAACTGTGGATAGTTCAAAGTAGGAGGGGAAAACAGACTGGGCCAAACATAGCGAGTTTAAAGAGAGACTCTGGCCTCTACCAGAACGTATTTTGAATACCAGTTAAAGGTGAAGCTAAAGCCGTTCACACAGCCAGAGAAAAAGCCTCACATGAGCTTGCTTATGCTCTCTACAGACACGTACTTACTCACCAATTCCAACCTACCTGGAGAAATCATCGATGTGACCAGGATTTCATTATTAGCCTAAGCTGTCTTCAGCAAAACAATGTTAAAAAGGAGGGAAAAAAAAAAAAAAGCCACAAAACTGCAGGCCCATCAGACACACATCTATAGAGCCAGAGCCAGTCCACTGAACTTTGATGTTTTTAAGGACTTTGCTGAAATAAGGTGGAAGAAAACATTTAAGAAGCTTTGAGCCCTATTCTGCCACTTTTACATGTTGTACTTACAACTGACTGGACACATCGGAAAAATCAGATCCCTATTCACACTCATAATATTATAGGTGGTCTGGGAAAACAGAAATAAAACCAATTAAATGCCATAGCTAATTTATTTAGTCACTTCTTGCAAGTGAAATGAAAGAACACATTTAGTGCATAAACTTGTACATGAAAAGTCGTCTCTCTGTAATAAAACTTTTTTTTTAACCTCCTGAGCTGGACCCAGCTGCTTTTCGTACATCTATAACAAACTTTGTGCCAAATGAACTGCTTATATATTTTTCTAAACAAGCCCCACTTTACTTTTTCCAATCAGTCCAGACAGATGGCAAGTAAAGAAAACACTTTAGTGTCAATCTGGTGGAGACCGTCACTGCGGTGCTTTTGCCAAGAAAAAACAGACTAAACATGAATGAGGCCAAACAGAGAAGCTTGTTTTACAGGCTGGAGGTACTAGATTTCTCTGGACTTACAGCAATTCAATAGTAGGTTTAAAGTGCCTGCAAAGAAATGCTTCTCCCCTTTCCTGCAGCGTGGAGTAACCATGTTCTAACTGGGGTAGCACTGTTCAGTCCATGCCAGCAAGAGAGGGTACTACGTTTCTAAAACCATTGGCAAAGAAATGTTTCTTTTCTTTTTTTTCTCTCCATGTAAACAAAAGTTTCAGCACCCCTTGTAACGAGTATATTTTCCATTACAAAGAATGAGCTTTGTGGAAATTGTCTACAACGTTACAAAATAAGTTGCTCCTGTTAAAAGCTCTTACTGTTCATTTTTTGAACCTTATGTGAATTAATACCACGCTGGGGCACGTATCAGCTCCAGCCTAATCTCTCTTGTACCCACTTTTGTGAAGGCGGCTAATAATGCAAAGGAAAGGAGACTGGGGAAGATCCAAAATAAGAATTCCATTTGACAAGGGGCTGGATTTTGCCTACAGGACATTATTCAGGTTTACATTATCCGGTGCGCCTTGCGCCTCACACGCAATACCCTCCAAGTACAGCAGGTTCACTGCTTATTGCTTGCTAAGACCTGACCAGATACAGTAACCACTGAAGCAAAATTAGCCTAAGTGTAGCATAAAAATCTGTTATTGCCTCAGGAGGTTTCAGACCCGTTCGTTAGACCCTTGGTGTCCAGGCTCCAGCAGCAGCAGCAGAAGGATCAGCGCCGAGTGTACAATACAGCGTGTAAAACAGAGTCACATTCAGTTTAAAACTTTACCAGAGGAAAACTGTCATCAGTTGTCTATACACCTCAAACTTGGGGCTTTTTGTTGAAAACAGAATTTTTGTAGAAAACAGAATGTTTTAAGGCACTCAAACGCTGTTTTTATTTTAAGTCTGAGATTCTCTTTCGTCTGAAGGGAAAAGGCTGCTCGACGATTAGCAAGGCAGAGCTGCAGTGGTCAGAAAGACCCAAAGATAAAACAGACTCACCGTATTGCCTTTCTCACAGCGTTCATCTCCTCTTCTTCAGCTTTTCTCTTTGTTAGGCTCTTTCCTCATCCCGTCTTTTTAAATACAATGGCTGGTAAGTATTTTCCAGTGGTATCCAGCCATCTGAGGATGAATTGCCAAGCTCCATTTCCTCTTCTGTACATCTTAAGCAGTGGTCCAGATTTTCAAGGAGGCTCCCATGTTGGATGGGAAATATCTGGAACTGCTATGTGATGAGCACTGCTGAGCCTGTGGCAATGTTTGGTGGCAGAGTAGTTCCTTAGAAAAGTCTTAACCTTAAGAATACTGAAAAATAT
Organism: Ceryle rudis; assembly: GCA_033439905.1. Lineage (NCBI taxonomy): Eukaryota > Metazoa > Chordata > Aves > Coraciiformes > Cerylidae > Ceryle > Ceryle rudis. The sequence continues at coordinate 65,265 of JAAGNO010008513.1, read as the reverse complement.
TTTAAAGCATAAACAGCTATGAACAGACTGAAGTACTTTCCCTGACTAGCTCATTGTGCACTGGTGTTAGTTTGCTGTCTTTCCCCAACAGAATATTTAATTATTAGTGTGTTCACCAGACACTGTAATTTTATGCCAAAGCAGATACAAGGCTAAAGAAAAGGATCTAAAGATACAGATAGGAGATAGATAATCAGGGATCAGTTTGAAAGATATATCCAGAAGACAAAGCTTCAAAAGATGCTGTTAACTAGACTGCTCTGTGGTGAGGACATTCAGTAAACAGATTATCTCTAATAAGCTTATCCTGTATTAAACCACTAATGAGTCGATGCTGTGATAAGGCAGTTCTCAAAGGCAATGAATTATAGACATGCAACGATAGGAAGGGAGCAGAACAGGCTTTCCCTTCTCTTACAGTGCTACTCGGTGGCTCCCTGCACATGCTCTGACTGCTGGTGCACAATGATGTGGAGGTTGACCCACCAGGTAGGTCGCTCTGGTAAAATCTAGACAAATTAAGCATTAGAAAATCGTTAGGACAAGACAAAAATCTCACCGCTCTCAAAGCCACCCGTAGAGTTTTCAGCACTTTCACAGGAGCATGGGAAGAGCAAACCCAGTGGAAACATCTCCTGAGAGCAGAAGTGGTTTCCTGCGGGTATGTCTTTCATTGTGGAAAGGCGACGTAATGGTTTCACCAAGAAACTCTCAGACCTCAAGAGCTGTTCTGTGATAACTGCAATAACTGCAAAACTCGTCCAAGAATTGTAGTATGATTTTCCTTTCACTAAAATCAAGAGAATAAACCAATCAGGACCGAGGGGTCCTGATGAACATGAACAGAAGTTGACAAAAAGATCGATTCGGTCAATTCTATGGTATTTACAACCATTTCTCTGAACTGAGGGATGCATTAAGACTTGTTTAAGTCATGAGCCAGCTTCTAATTTTCATAATAGATGAGGTGACACTATTTCTGGGTCTACCAAGCATTGGGTTCGCAGAGCAGTCCCTAGACATGCTGCGTCTGAATTCTGAATACAGAGGGCATCATCCAATTTGTTAAAAACATTTCTCTGACTGCAATAACTTATAATAATAATAAGTCAGCATTGATACAACACCATTTGCTGCAAGCTATAAGGAAATCATTCCATCCTCTCCAGCACATGGCAATGCACACTTGATTTATGAAAAGGTCAGGGAGCAAAGAAATTCTCAAACCAGTGAAAAACGTGCGGAGTACTCAAAAGGATGATAACTAGTAAAAAAAAATTGCAAATGCTGAAAGAGCAGCAGACGGGCACAATAAAGAAAGGAAGCCAGCGAACAGAAAGATTTGGGAAAGTCGAGGCAATTACCCATTAAGAAGTAAATTCTTGAGTCATGTTACAAATCAGCATGTCCTACCAAATCTAAGTAGGAATGCGCCAATTAGCAGAGCAAACATTCCAGTTTGGAGACTATCTGGCTGTTGTGGCGTATCTCGGAAGGCTGAACCGCAAGGTTCAGGCTGGGGACTCAGGCGGTGATACGGGGGCTCCAGCCGGTTTTCAGGGTTCCTCTTCAGAATCTGCCCAGGCACCAGCTCTAAGGATGGCTGAGACACTGGCTGTTGTGCAGAGCGGCGAAAACCAGCTTCGTGTTTCCCTGAGTTTTCACTGTGTCTTTTTCCGCCCTCCAGAAAAAAGCCTGTTTGCTAAATGCAAAGCGTGTAACCTTGTTGTCGTGGATAATGCATTAATTATACGGTTCTACAATTAGCGGCTTCGAGTTAAAAATAAATATAAAAGTTCACAGGTTTGCAGGCTGTCACAGGAAAAATCCACAAAGTGTTTCTTTCTATTTATTTAATCTGCTTGTGAAGCTGTGGAAAGAGAAAAATAATGATGCGTAGAAAAAAAAAAAAAATCCTCCTGAGAATCCAGTCATTGATTAAAAAAATGTTAATTAAAAATGCATGCCTTCAGAATGATATCTAATTTGGCATACAGGGAAAAAAAGCATCTAAGAGAGAATTAAAGGCAAGTCCCATGATAAAGATGCTTTGGTTTGGATTAAACTGCTAAAAGCCTCAGACTTTAAATGCTGTAGAAAAAACACATACCCTACATATACCAGAGGGAGCATTAGCATTGTAGGGAAAAAAACTCTGTACAATGTGATAGCCTATAATTGCAAAGACAGTGGGTATAAAAAGTTTAATAAATCACTTTTCTTCCAATGTTTTTTCTTCCTTTCAGAGTTCTCTCCTTTTTGGCAAAGTGCTTATTTAAACTGCAGGGTAACAAATTTTATTTTGCAAGTTTCACTGTCTGGCAAGCTGCTGGAGAATGAAATCTCGATCTATAAATTAACAAACTCCAAACCTACGTATCTAAAAGCACTACACAGACCCTCAGGCATTTAAATCCCGTAGCTGGTAGGTCAGACCTAATTGTTTCTGTCATACTCTTTACCTTGAGCACACACAGGACACTGGGAACCCCTTTCCCCGTGGTGGGAATTTGTCAGTAAAGACTATCAAGACCCATGAGCTGATGATTTATCCAAAGAGTAAGAAAAGGGTGAACAGGCTGACACATATAGGAAGCAGATTGAGGCTAGTGAGCACGTATAAAGGATCCATACAGGCAGATAAGTACTACAAGCTGAGAGTGTTTGAACCAAATTCCACTGCTCTCCCAAATCTTGCGCTGTAACAAGAAGATTAATGGCCTCCTGCACGCGTTGGTTACCACATACCACATCACGCTGACAATCCATACACATTGCACAAGAGAAAAGGAAATGGCTGATGTAGAAAACATTCCAAGGGCTTCATATTTGTGGAATTTCTCTTTTGCATTGGGCAATTCCTTTATTTCAGTAATTCACAAAGAGGTTACACACGCATCTGAAAGGGCAGACTCAGCCAAAACAAAATGCTCAAGTGAGCATCTTTATTTAACATCATAGATACAAAAACATTTCCAACCATGCCAGCATATGCTTCTTATCAAGTAGAAATGCGCCCCAGATTTTGTTTTGCTTCCTGAAAAGTGGGCAACATAGCCACAGAGCGGGGCTGGCCAAGGAAACCGTGCAACGTATTGATTCCACGTCTTTCCTCAACATGGGTTTCCGTGGAAGTCCTATCAGCAGCTTTCTCTGGTTTCCCACAGTAATCCATCACTGTGCTGGTCCAGGAGGCCAGAATGATGTAAGCTAAACTGTGACTTTCAAGGGAGCATAGGAACATTGGCACATAGCTCTCATCAAATTTCAGATAGTGGCTAACTCTTTCAGACCCTTCCAAAATCCCCAGGACAGCCTTCACATTTTAAGCATAGGTGACCCTTGCCTGCTGACCATCAACTGCTGCCAAAAGAACAACTGCTGCACATGCTAATGCTCCTTTGGAGGGGATCGGTGGCCTCTGGGGAAGCAACCAAACAGAGATGCTAATATTATTTATAAAGCTTGGAAGCTGCCAAACCAAACCCTTTGAATCCACACAACCTTAGACTTTGAGTTCAGACAAAGAATAGAAATCAAAATTTTCTTTTCAGATCTAGAGCATCCCTTCAGTGAGCTGTGCCCAAACCAGACCCCACCGTCTGTCCTTTTACTGACAGCAGATCCTGCTGGAGAAGCAGGGCCCCCCTGAGAGAAGAGTGAGGTTCCAGAATTTGGCAATTCTCTCCCTTTGAGGATCTGATTTTTCAAACTCATACAGTGACTTAGCAGGTCTGTAGGTAGGTATAAAAACTGCTCGTAATGGTGTGTAAGGAAGGGAGAAGAAAACTGTTAAGATAAAGGGCCCTTGTAACTGAGGTGCAGAGAAGTAAAGCATCTTCGGTCTGAGAGGGTGGAGCTGGAATACTCGAATTAACCTTGTCAGGGGGAAAAAGAGGAAAGCTCCAAAATCCATATGCAAAAATGCCAACTTAGTAGCTTTCTGGGGCTGACTCCCCTATGCACCTACATTCTTTTGCAGTCTTTTGGATAGGTATCGGAAATTTCAGAGTAAGCTCAGCCAGTATAAAATCCTTCAGCTCTGCCACAACGCTAACCCAAGCATCCAAACTACACTTACTTGACCCATTTTTTTCAAAAAACATTGCCCCTTCTTTTTCACTGAGGACTAGGAAACAGAGGCCTATGTTCCCAGATTCTGCTGCTAATGACTGGTAAAGAATTCACTTTGAACGTATGACAACAGTAGTGAGGAAGAGGGATCACACTCACAAAACCCCCAAATATATCAAACACCCCAAAAAACACCAGACATGAAAAATGTCAGTAAAGAAGCTAGAAGTTTAGCGTATGAAATCCAAACCCTTTCTCATTTTTTCCTCAGTTAAGGTCTCCAGATCTCTAAAGAATATTTTGTAATGCTATTTGCCCTGTAATTTCTTTTAATGCTCCTCATCACACGTCTTACCTCATCTGTGTTCTACCAGCAGAGACCCAACCGTCGGTTGCGATACTCCCTCAACACCTTAGTACTGGGTACTTTCAAGTAAGCAATTATTTCTTCATGGTTTAAATAGATACAAAGAAAACAATCTGAAAACTCCTTGTTAACTCTGCATTAGTTCTTTTTCTTTAATTCATTCAGACATCTAAGAATAGCATACGGGATAAACATATTCAAATGTATGCAAATGTCTACAAAGATATTTACCCAAATACACCTGAGGTTGAGTAGATGTGATCCAGCAGAATGAAGAGGAGAGAAAATAGAGCTGCCAGCTTCCCCTCCAGTGACAGTTCCCACCGGCGCAGAAAAAAACATGAACTAGTGCCACCCTCTCCAAACTGTGAGCACTGCTTCTGGCCATAGGACCCTGAGAAGCCTCCTCTTTCTGTGCTGGGACACTGCAATGATAACAATATCAAGCTGACTTCTTACTGCCTCGCTTTCCTGAGCCATCTCACCCCATCTAACAGAGCTCACTGCCAAAGAGAGGGCGGGCAGCCGTGGGGGTGCCGGGCCGAGGACGGGGCTGCAGCAGCCCCAGGGTGCCGCTGGTGCTATCTGTCTCCACAGCCCCAAGGTGGTGGCGCTGAGGCTGCTGACCAGCTTGGACACGTGTTTCCTTTTACGAGTCCAAGTCCTCCATGATTCTCCAAAGGAGACGAAGAATACAAGGATTTGCTTGGGATTTTATGCTATTTAAGGATTTGTCTTCTTTTAGTATTTTTTAAATGAAAAACCACGATTAAAGGGAGGATAACTATTTGCATCTCCTGTTCTCACCATTCTCCTGCTTACCTTCCCCCAAACCTCAGCAAATTTGTCGCAAGCAGAAACAGCAGCAACGGTAATTCTATGAACGCGAGTACACCGAGTCAGCAAAATGTCGAGAAAAACCTTTCTTCTCTGTGTTGTTTAGAATCAAACAAAAGGGAAGGAGCCACGCGTCCTTTCCAAGATGCTTTTCCTTATCCGATGGCATACCAGCAACACATCTTCTGTGAGCAGTAAACAAAGCTCCTAGTATTAAACAAAGCTATTAAAGACCGAAAGAAGTAGCTGTTTACGTGATTCTTAGCCACTCTAAGAGCTGGAAGCATGAGGCAGAGATGCCATTCCCCCCACCCAGCAACAGATCCTCCTCCTTCTGCCCATCGCCAGCCAAGCCTGCAGGTCTCTGCTGCTGGGTCTCGTCACAAACAGTGTGACAAGACTACAGGATTCTGGGTACTGGCACATACTTAATCACACGTTAAATCAGACAGTTGCATGCTCCCATCTGTGCCACAGAAGCCTCTGATCTTTGTTGGGTAGGTAACAGTTTTATCTGACAAATATTTTTAGACCATAGCAGCTGAGCTACCATTTATTACTATTTCCCAAGAGGGATTTGACCTTAGGACCTCATGATGTTCTGTAGCAGGTAGTATTTCCACAGATGCTGCTTCAGTTGTGAACTGCGCTACAGAACTGACTTTTACTAAGAGAAATTTAACCTTCCGTGTTTCCAAAATCATAGGCATGCTATTGGGAAAGACAGCTGTTAATTTTCAATCGGTGTATTTAAGATGTAGTAAATTTTCTACCGCTATATATTATGCTACTTTACATTTTGATGTAGTTCAAAACACAAGTGCACACCAAGTGAATTCCAAGGAACTGAAAAGCATCCAAGGAATCCAAAAGCAGCTATTAAAATCGAGTATACCACTGTTGGAGTGAGAGCAGTGGGCATCAGGAATACACCAGCCTCAACTTCTAGAGGAGTTTTCATCACCACGGTATCAATGACCCTGATGGTAAAGAAGAGCAGTACGGGGGGGTTACTACATACACAACAATCTCAGGTCAGTCTTACTGTGGGATGCAAGTTACTTATGAGGAAAATCTGACACTTAATCTCCCTCCTTTGGTTTCCTCAGCTGTAAAACTGGTATAAGTGTTTAGTTTCTTAACTACCTCCAGACTAATGTTAAAAAAGTTAAAATGCCAGGAGTTTTTGCAAAGAAAATGTATCCACACCTCTCTCCCTGCTAGATAGCACTATGCACTTCTGACCTTCACACTTCTGGCCCCTCACTCATTCTTCCAATCCCTCCGGGTTACATTTTAGAACAATTTATATTTCAACTGCACATTATCAACTTTTTATTATTGTCACGCAGCGATGATAATCTCTCCTACTGGACTTCTACTGTTTGTGTGGCATTTTCTGAAACAATACGTAACTGCTTTTCAGATGTCAGCTGCTGGTCTCCTGCTCTTCTTAGGCCAGAACTTGTCATTCTTGGGCAGAATTCCCCCTGGAACATTTTGCAGTTCCTATGGATACTAACTGGTGTGCTGGGAAGTAATACTGCACTGATTCTACTGGGCCTAAACTCCTCTTCATCAAGCAATCCTTGGCGCTACTGGGTATGGCAACAGGTTCAGTTCTGCAATCTCCAGTACTTCCCAAGTCCATCTGGGCCTCAACTCTACTGTGACCTGTCTTTTCTGGGGGTTTTTGGCATCTACAGTTACAGCCGTTGCAAGACCAAGTTGGTGCAGATAATCAAGCCAGTGAAAATAGCAATAAAAATATGACTCAAACCTTAGCACTCACTTTTTAAGAAAAAAAAAAAAGAAAAAATAAAAGCTTCAGTCAGGGATGGGCAGTTAGATCATTATTACATCATATCAATTAGCCCATGTAGCTCTTGTTCATGTACCACTCGTTCCTTGTTTTTGAGGGAGGGAGAGCAGAGTATTATTTTCACGTTGCCTATAAACTTTCTCTGAACAAAGGTAGAAGCGTGGGAGGCACTTTGTTGCTGCTAAATCCAAAAGGCAGCACAGGACCAGCTCATCAAGCCTGCTTTCCAGAGAGACAATTAAATGGTGTTGAAAAATCACATCAGTAGGAATTACTACGTACTTTGGACTTTCCAGTCCTTGAGTCTGAACCAAAGCCTGTGGCAGGTGATGCGAAGACCATCCTTGACTTCTATAACGTTCATACTGGAATCCTCCTGAAGAGTATGAACAAGGATTCAGGAGCCCAGCTTTGAACATCCCTGCTTTCCAGAGTCTTGGACTGTCTCTTGCCCTTAATTCATTCTTTTCTTTGTTTACAGAGCTGGTGCGAAAACCTTAAGGCACAACGCAGCAATCCCTGCACCAGCTGGTGTCAGTACCCAGGCGAGCACCGTGCTGAGCCATTAGCTTGGGTCCTGGGAGCACTACAGATATATTAGCGTGGCATTATGCCCAGGCTAACGAGCTCAGGCTAGCTCTGCATTACACTGCTTGGATCCCAAGCAGGCTGCTTTGCAGCTCTGTACAGCCCCACGCTGCAGAGAGCAAACGTCTCTGCGCAGCTGAATGTACAGCGCAGTTCTGCTCCTGCAGACCCGCTGCTCTTTGAATGACAGGTCTGTCTGAATTCAAAACTCTCCAGTGCGCGAAAATGTCTGTTCCAAAATGGAAACTTATTTCTCTGTCCACACACTGTGTCCCACAAATGAACAGAGTGCCGGCATCGCACCACGTTTCCAACTCAATACTGAACACATCACACGCTTATACAGTGCCTGAAATTCAGAGTTCTGAATGAATCTCGGCAATCCTCTGTTAGCTCTTGTGCCCTTAGTTCTGTGTGGAGAAGCAAGAATTCTGCATTTTAGTTACATCACCCAGGTCAGAACATTGTTTCTTAAAACAAAACTTGAATACTCTCTGACTCTGTCGGCAGAAGCTCATCTCCTGAACAGAGGAGAACTGATTACTGAAATAATGTCATTGGCAAGACAGGTTGAGTGACAGCCATTGCAATTAACTACAAGATTTCAATTGTTACGCATTTCTGTGTCGTTGGCAACAGTGACTATTAGGGGGACATCCACAAATGTGCCTATGACCGTATTTGTTCCTTAGCAGCTATACCGTGTCATCGCTCTTAAGACATTTCTTTCTTCCTGCTTACCTATTCCGAATGACTAAACATATGTCGTTGATCTGCCTGAAAGGATAAGGATCTTACCCAGGGCCTGAGCACAAGAATAGCTAAGCAAAGCTCCTGACACAGCAGAAAGCATTTGCACACACCTCAGACCAAGTCTAAACGCTGAAATGGAACGACCTCAATAGAAAACACTGAATGGAGCAAACTGGTAATTACCAACAGGAGCGACATCCTTTCCTCATCAATCCTCAGGCATGCTTATATTAAGCCATAAAAGGTTAGACGATTCTGGAGGGATAGTCTTTCAGGGTTTTTTTGTTCAATGCTTCAGAGCTAAATCATGCTTTCCATTCCCAGGGGTGCCCAAGACAAAGAAGAGGCCAGATGGAACCCTCTTCCCCTCCCTGGCACACCTGGGCAGGGCTAGCCGCAGCGCAGCGCCCAGGGGAGCGCGTGGGACGCTGCCAGCCCGGCCGGCAGCCCCGGGGAGAACTCCCAGCCATGCCACAGGGCTCTGGGCAGCTCTCCCTTACCCACCATCAGGAACGGCAGCAGAAGCCAATGCTCCTTGTGGCACAGCCCTGTATCGGGGCACTTCCACCTTCACTGCGACACTTACTGCGCTCAAGTGCCATAATTCATCCCTTTGAAGCATGGGCATCTACCCATACTTCAGGCGGCCGTTATCAGACAAGCTGTCCAGTGCCAGTCCCGCCTCCGGGCACTAACGTGGAGCCAGGGCAGAGCCCACGGGTGTGCCAAAGGAGGACAATCTGCCTGAGCTCCTGAAGCAGCAGCGGCTGCCGCCTGCCATTCTACCAAGGGACGGGGTCTCAGGTTCCCAGCGGGACACTTCAGAAGGTGTAGCCAGCAGCTGGAAGGGCTTCAGAGGCACACCCTGTGAGGGAGGGACAGCCTGTGCACAGACAGCACAGGAGACAAGTTTCCAGGGCCTCAAAACATCTCCCTGGAGCCCCAATAAACAAAGCAATCTAAGCCAAGAGGGCTTTATTCTGCTCCGTGACGCAGCTGCCCAGGCAGCGGCACGCTGGAGGGCTGACAGACAAAACAGGCACTCGCCACAGTACGCTGGTGGTGCGGCAGCCCACCTCCCCACCACGACGTGACTCCAGCATCAAAGGTGCACAGTGAGATTCATCAGTTCCCAGCGCGAGCCCTGCACCCGGAGTCGTGACGGGGCGCGTGTGGGGGTAAGGCAGGTAACGGGGTCACATCATGGTGATGAGGAGACTACCCTGAAGCACAGCAGCAAGGAGCACCCTTGGCAGGAGCGCAGAACCCACGGCAGAGCGAACAGGACAGAGGCCGCCGTTACAGCTGCGTCACACAGAACTTCAAGGAGATCCATCTGCCCCCCACGCAGAGCCAGCACCGAGGTGGCCCAGTGCACACTGTGGCAAGCACCGGGATGTCTGGAGGCCCTTCAGCACAGCCAGCAGCAGCGTGCTCTGAGCGCAGCCATGATCTGCGCTCAGTGTGCAGAAGCTGCCTTACACCAATCAGCTGCAACTTGACAGTGCAGCTACCAACAGGTGGAGGAAAAGAAAGCAACCGCCAGAAAGGGCTGCAGTATTTTATGTAATTAATTATTCTTCCTCATTTTGCTTTGTTTTGTTTTCGTGGCACATAACGAAGAGCCTACTTCAAGCCAAAAAAAGAATCTCAGCACTGACTGGGAGAGAGTAAAGACGCCCTGTCACTCTGCCCTCCTCTTAGCACTGATTTCCTGAACCACGTTATGCTCAGCACAGCAAAGTGCCGAGGCCAAGTTACTTGGTGCATCAGTGGCTTCTGTTGCAGAAGAGCCTACAGCTTCCCTCCAGACTCTCTCTTTCCCAGGGGAGGGACTCTAGAAGTACTGTCTTTCACACCTAAAACAGAGCAGGGCTAACACTTACTTTACCTTGAGTGAAATAACACTGTAACGGCCACAACAGCATGCACCAGCAAGCATCAGTACCTCACGTTGCAGCTGCAAAATTCCCACCTGCTCCTCCTGAGCCACAGCGCTGCCAGAGCCTGGGCTTGACTAAAGACCCTGGGTTTGACCAAAGACCCTGCTCTGCTTTGTCCGACTTCTCACTGCTCTAGAGAGGACAGCCTAAGTTCTGAAGGCTTCCCCTGGCCCCTGGGTAGCCCAATCCCCATGAGAGGAGCTGCTGATGTGCAGCTGGCAGAGGAGGAACTAATCTGAGAAACACAGCATGTTGTGGGGCAGATCTCTGCCTGCTCTACCAAATCAAATGCCACCTTCATATGCACAAACCAAGAGCATGACTGACTGTTAAGAGGGATCTGGGGAAGGTGGCTAATATACCACAAGGATAAAGTTCTGCCCACCCAGAGTTCACTGAGAAGGGCTTTGTCCGTCGCTGTGATTATTTGTTAAAATTCAACCCAAATCTGTTTTCTCATTGTTGGGGGCATCATCTTCTCATTGGTGGCATCATCTCCATTTCCTGTCCCCCATCCCAACAACCGTTAGCAGCAAAGGTATTTCACAGGCAAACATTTCTTTTTTAAAAGGCAGAGCTCATCTTATTTTAGAACCCAGCATCTATGCCAAGACTTCACACTGTGCTGAATGCATTACAACATCTTCCAAAAGTGCAAAATACATTTTAAAAATGGTCAGGCAACACACTGAATAGTTGTGGTTTCTGAACACTTGCCAGTTTTAGTTAGAGGGTTGGGTTTTTTTTTTTCCCTGTGTAACCAATGGGCACATTGACACAGATATGTATAAAGTGTTCTTGCCATCTACTATATCAAAGCAAGTAGACTTGCAAATGCTTTTATTCACTGAGGGCTCCACATCCACCCAGAAGTAGCCCTGGATTCCCCTTACCCGTAATGCATTGTTATTCCTTTTCAGCGCGAAATACCACATAAAGAACTTACCTTTGACAGTTCCAGACACTGAGGTCTAGAATACAAGGGTCTGGTTATTTGGGGGAATACGATGCTGTGACAGCCAAGGTAAAAGATGCTATTTTTTAATTGATTTTAAAACCAGGATAATCTAGCCCTTTCCCCACCCCCCCAAAAAAACCCAACAAAAAAAAAAAAGAGTAGGAATCACAGTGAGCAAATCCCAGCCTGGGCCGGGACAGAATAATGTGTAGCTTGGTTGCTAGCATTACCTGTGGGGACTGGTTTGCAGACAGTACTGCAAGCGCCAGACAGCAGATTCAGAATCAGATCCAGATCTCACAAGATATCACAACCTGACCCTCTCCCGAATCTCGGCGCAGTCCTAATTTGAGTTCGAAAATAGGTTGGGAAGATTTTTTTCCCATTACATTCTAGTTATGGGCACTTCTGGTGAAAAAGAGCAGAGAGAAAAGCCAGCAAACCAGCAGGCAGCCTCTGTGAAAGAGACTGAAACGGGATCAGGGCTCTCCCTATGGAGTGAAAAAGAGCTGCAGATGAGTCGGGTAAGAGAGAAATCTAGACGAAAGCGGAGGGCAGCTTAAAAGATTTTTAAAAGCCCAGCAGCAAGTACTACTGGAACCCTGATTTCATTAAGCAGATCAAAGATGACAGATCAGAGGGTGTGAAACCAGAGCTGGTTGGTCATTTTCTAACAAAGTTGTTTTTCAAAAGAAAACGTCAATTAGTTGAAACCAAAGCTGTTGGCAGGAATAGACACACCAACTTTGTCTGGAACATTTTCTTGGGCTCGGGATGGAATTTCTGATCAGAGAAATCACGCCCAAGAGCAGCCAACAACCCCACCACCAGGCCAGTGCCCTGGAATAGCATTCAAATCCCTGCACCAAAGGTGAGGAAATCCCCACACTAGCAGTGACCCTTGGTGGGGAATCTACCTGAGTTCACAGAGCAGCCATGGATGCACCAGCCCAGAAGAGCTTCGTCCCAGTGACCCTGCACCCAGACTAAGAAATCCCACCGCTCTGCTGACGTACCTGGCTCACAAAACCATCGCGCACCAACCCTGCCTAGTGTCTCTGCACCCACCTTCCAGCAGGAGCTACCTTGAGTGTGAGTGGACCCCAAACTGCACCCGAGCCACTGGCATTCTCATGGCTGGACATATGCCCAGAAAAACCTCTATATCTTGAGATCACTGATTGTTTTGTTGAAATTTCATCATTTCATTTTCAAGAACGCTGCTAAAATCTACATTATATTCACATATCTTCTTATCCACACAAAATTTATTAGAATTCCTAAAAACAGAAGTTATGAAGCTGAAAAAAAGATATTCTCATGACCATACCAAGAAAACCAAGAAGAGAATTTACTTCATTTCCTCATTCAGCATTTTGTTCAAAACTATGCGTTCACATGGACGCTTTGCAAACACTGATTTACTAGCACTCTGTTCTCCAACAGAAAGATGTTCCATCTGAGCCCTGCAAGTTAGAATGCAGTCGGTGGTCATGCCACAGATATATTTTTACCTTCTCTGCATACTTGTATTTTGTCTGTGTTCCGTAGTTTGCATTTTATCTTTTCTTCCAGTTGCACAGAGAGCTCTGCTAACAAAGCTCACGCAGTTCCCCTAAACAGGAACCGGTTTGTGGCAAAGATGCGATTACACATTAGTGCAGTACCAGAAACATCTCCCAGGTGCCTGCAAACACCTCAGCAAAGGCTCAGGGTGCGTACAGAGAGCCAGTACCTGCAGATTTCTACCCTTTCATACTCAAAAATGCCTGGCTCCCACGGTTCTTCAACAGGTCCTTGAGGATTCAACAAGCTCCTGAGGATTCCCATGCCCCGAGCTGGTCCCAGGTCTTGGAACAAGACAGCGTTGACCACTTTGCAACGTATTGAATATAGTGCAGCTGCTACTGGTGATAACGGTACTGCTCACTCCTGCAACATAGCACGCTTAGTTATCTACAGCAGCATTTACAGCTTGGCCATTAGTCAGCAGTTAAATTATGCCTCATGATAAACTAAGGTTTAGATCTACCTCTTGAACAAATACAATCAAACTTACAAGAAGTGAAAGCAGATGGGAAGTTCTATTGCAAAATTGCTGCAGAAACAGAAAGGGAAAACAAAAAAAATCGATGGTGTAATTTTGATGAAAATAAAATTCAGATGGAATGAGATAATGTGCAAATCATTTGGTGAAAAATACATATCCAAATATGATTTAAGAGACATTTCAGTGCCATGGTTACACATTTAATTTCCAAAACCATGAAACATTCCATTATTGTAATAGTTGTGATTGGCTGTGGTTCTGCCAGCAAAACTACTATGGTATTGTTATAAGGAGAAATTTTGCTACAAGAAAGGGCTATTATATAAGAATGACTCTTTCAGATATTTATAGAGAGTTTTTATTTATTTCTTCTAAGAGCTTATAATGAGAGGGGCTAGATTGAAAACAAAGGAAGAGAGGAAATTGGGGCCAATCAATAAAATGCTCTCATTTAGCCTCAGTTTTTCATACTTTAAATTGCTTCAGGGCTTCAGAAAACAAACAAACAAACAAACAAACAAACAAACAAACAAAAGGAAGCTGTAGCTTTTACTGGGTTCTTAGGATGTGTGTTTTCACCCCTCTGTTATGACTATTCACTGACTGCTTCCTTTCTTCCTTCCATGCCTCCTCTCTCCCGTCCCCACTTTTCAGCCACTTGATAGCTTGGAAATGAAAATATATTTTCCTGTTATCTTCTTTGTCTTCTTTTCCATTGTTATTCAGATAGGACGACAACTGCCCAGAAACAAGGAGTAAATATATCGATATTTAGCTAGCTAATGACCCATCCGTGTGTGCCTGACTCAAAATTAATGACAAAGGTCAGGAAATACCAAACAATCCCACCGTAATAAGCCTCAGCAAGAATATCCGATAAGTGTAATACTACATAGGAGGTGCAATAAAAATTTAATGCAGAGACTCATTTTCATTTAAATTTCACAAGTGTTGTGGGAAATACCTTTCATCACACCCCTGAAACCTGAGAGCAAAACCACCACTTTCTGCTAGGAAGTTCAAGTGTATATTTGTAAAATAAATCTTCTACAGTCCTTTGGGGGTAAACTAGATCAGTAGACAAAAGCAGCAGAAGTCAAAATATAGCTGCAAGCACATTCAGCAGCAAATAAAGGCAGCACACAGGAAGGTGTATAGTTGCAAGCAGCAGTCTGGTAAAACTCTATATTCTTTTCTTTTAGAATATGATCCAAAAAGTTCGGAATTAGGATCCATTAGTGAGGAAATTAATGGACTTGTGACAAGCCCAGAGAACAGGCTTCATTCTGTTAAGCTCTCAGTCATCTGCTTCTGTTGCTTATTTTCTATTCACCAAGAACATGCCTGTCTTTAATAGCTGAAGGGAGACTCTGGAACTGGCCCAGTCCACCCCAGTCCCACAGAGGGATGAATTAATGGCTACGCATCCCATCTCTGTAGCGTAGTCACAACCTACTTGGCTGAAGTAGTTCAGCTCCTCACTGAACACCTCACACTACTATTGCACACAGAGCTGACTCAACACCCCTCTTGGTGCCACGCTTAGCACGGCAATATTGTGGGACCTCGGAGGATGATGATGTGCTGTGCTGGAGCCTTTGAGAGCGAGTTTCTAAGAGGATGATTCAGAATATGAGTAATTCCAAAAGAGCCTCTAGATTCATTCCCATCTGCCCTACTCCCACACCACACTCAATGTGTTTCTTCCCACTCACTAATAACAGCTCTTGCCTCCCACATGCTATCAACACCTGACTGTCTTTTCTCACTGTGAAACACTAAGCTCTTATAATGCATTCAAAGCACAATTTTGTCTGACACATTTTTTTTAGCTAATTCTGTTCAGGCTTTTTTTCTTTTTTTTCTTCCTCTTATGAGAGCCCTTTCATTTGTAGGAGCAAATAAGCCTGAATGTCTCCTGCCACATCTGCTATCATCCCATCATTCCCTACAGGAGGCCAGCCCCTGCTAAAGGTTCCACTTCACATGAAGGAATTGCCTTTTTCTCGATACACTGAACCTGATGAGGAAGCAATGAGCAGACAGATACCTCACCACTCAGCCCTTCTGTACCTGCTTGATACAAGCAAAACTCTGGGAGCTGAGTCCTGTCTGGGCAATTCTTCCTAATTCCACCTTGCAAAGCAAATCCACAGATGCCAGGCAGTGCTTCTCCCTTCCCTGTTCATACCTCCACCTCTTTCCTTCATGCTTAAGTCTTTATAGTCCTCGTAGCCACCTTATAGCCCATCAGACTGGGTTTTAATGAGAAAATAAGATTGAGAGAACATAGTTAACACTCTCCCTGACCGTGCTTGATGCAGATGTAGAGCACGTTTCCTTTCTCAAGTAACATCGTCATGGCGATTGGGACTCCAGGCAAGCCACGAAGGAATCTTTCTAGCCAGAACACTTTAATGCTGGTTTACGACCAGAATGAATCAGAAAGTTCTGCCAATATTCAGTTTTTTTACAAACAACAACAACTGAAAAAAAAAAAAAGGAAAAAAGAAAAAAAGAAAAAAAAGAAAAAAAGAAAAACCCATCCAGAAAACCGGCTCCTCTAACTTTACAGTGTTCATTTTTCCCACCTAGTGATTAAGCTCGGCAAGGAAAAATCAGGGAAGATGAGATAGGTTTGAAAATTTCTGCATATGGAATAATAAAAAGTTTCAGAAAGCTCCAGGCTGACTAGCGTCGTCATGCTAGAAAAATTGAGAGAGAAATACAGGCCAGCGTGAACTCTAACCTTAATTTTACTGCAACTTTATCCACATATTTTACCATGGTTTCCTAAAGAAATGAGGCTCACACAGTCACATAAAGCCAGCTTGTCTGTGTCTGATTATAAATTCCCTCTTCTCCAGTAACTTCTGAAGCCACTGGCCAATTTTAACCAACTCTGCCAGAAAAGCAGGGGTCTGAGAAATAAACCTCTCCTAATTGTAATGGGCAAATAAGTGTCACTCTCAGAAGAGCAAGGCCTTTCCTTGCACTTCCACTAGGAAGAAGACGTGTCCTCGAAGTTCAGGAGCCCCTTTCTGTGCTCTGTTTTACAGAGTCCTGGCAGGCGGTGAACAGACACAACGTGGGCAAAGAGTAGCTGCAGCAGGCACTCACATTACACATTGCGCCTTGGCTATCTCCCCTCAATAAGAGGGCGACCAAAGTGAAAGCTAGGATGAAGAGAGACATCCAGTCTGGCAAGTCCACCAAAAAACTGCCACTGATTTTGGCTAGTTGGGCACAATGGGCCCTGAGTAATAAACTGAACGATTTCCAAAGCATGTCAGGGCTGCGGGGAGATGCTCTTGCATCCAGCTTTCCAAAAGCTGCCCTCGTTTGGTTCCACATTATTCTACAGCACAAACTCAGCAAGTGCACTTTCTGAGCGTGACATCTGTGCTTGCAGGAGAGGGAAGCCAGTGCTCAGCTCCACACAGGTGCTCCTGCTGGAAAGCATGTGTCTGGAAAGCTGAGTGTACAAAAAAGAAGTGCCCTTTGTGCACTCTTCTGGGAGCTGGGAGCCACATTAACAGCTGCACAATGCGGGGAGAGTAACCAAGAAGATCACCCAGGTCAATTAGATGCAGAAGTAAGTGGAAAAACTCAACTCCAAATTTTCTGTAGAACTTGGGTTCTGAAAGAGCACAGGAGTTCACCAGTCTCCCTATTTATTTGGAATTATGCACATTTTCCACAAGCAGGATTTACCAGCTCTCCTATAATCAGTGTGCTGCGCACTCTCAGTTGTTTCTTGCTTAGTTAACTAGGCTCATTATTTATAATAAATTCCACGTGTCTGCAATCATGATCAGCTGATCTTACCCTTTGCATATAAATCCCTGCAGAGTTTGATCAGGTGTAAGAATGAATAAGCTCTAGACTCGTGTCCACAAGGGAGAAGGAACAGAGAGAGAGGGTCAGCATCTTCCATCCCCACCCTCTAACCACACAACCCACACGTTCACACGCCTGTGCTGGACAGCCCAGGGCTCCAGCCACCAGGAACCCCTGATGGTGGTGGGGACAGAAGCATTCCCCATCATGACCTCATCTTCTCCTGGTAGATAGTTCCCTACTGCCACTGCAGGCTTGACCGAGGACTCTTGTTAAACTAGTGCCTTCCCAGGGGTGCAGGGGAAGGGAGTACTCCACCTTCTGCCCACACAGGGCACGTACCCACATGATGCAGCGTGAAGCCTGACAAAGGCTGCAAAGCACTAACAACCTGGCAGCTAAATAAAGTCTACTGGTTGATCTCCAGACTCTTGTGGAAAGGTTGCTTCCCGTACTTGAGTTAGCATTTAGGAAGTGCAAATATTTCCATAGCATGCTGCGGTCACATCTGTAACTTCTTCCACAGGAGAACTTGACCACAACAGTGCTCCTTTGACATGATGTACCTTCCAACTTCTGCGACCGTATGAAGGAAAAGTTTCTCCATCCACAGCTTTGCTGTCTAAAACACCCCTGTGTTAATCTGGACACAATGATGGTCACTTGGGACACTGGCTAACCTCTTGGTAGGCTGTCATGCCTCAGATAAGCTTTCAGCCTCACTTTCCCTGCAAGCCACACAGGCAGGTCAAGACAGCTTTAGGACATCGGAGAGAGAGCGATCGCAGGCTGTGGTTCTGCCTTAGCGGTCCTCCAAGTCAGGAGGCCTCCTCAGGCCATGGTGGCCACTGATCTGACCAGTCAAAATTATGCAAGTCACTTAAGTTTGCAAAGAAAGCCAAAGAAGATCAGCAATGCTTCAGCAGAGCTTCCAGGGCAAAGGCACAACATCGATGGAGCACAAGAACAGCAAGGAAACTTCCTTGTCAGCAGCACAGGGGTGGGGAACAGCATGCCCCCCGAGCAAAGGCCACCACACCTCTGGCATGTTCCCTGCAAGAAAATGTGCTGTAAGCTGCAATTTCACAGCGGACACATCCCACCCTTCGTGATCCTTCACCATTTTGCTGGCTACCTCATTTCAACGTCACGCTAGCTACATGCCAGCAAGCAGGGCTGGAAGCACCCTTTGACCACGGAGAGCTGCTCTTCCTCACAGACTTCACACCAATGCAGACACTGGTAGAAGCTGCTACTGCAGTTTTCTGAAGAGCCTCACAGCCTTTGCTGCACGCTGTCCTGCCCTTCAAGCAAACAGCCCCTGTGGCTGTAGAGGGAACCCCCTGCAAAGTGCTCGCCATGCTCTCTCACCCTTACGAAATAATAGAACTCGGAAGCGTTGCACGGTCTCTGTGTTTTTGTAACCACTGTTGTACAGTTGATGTACACAATGTCAAATGAAGCTCCATTGGGATTTCTTTCTTTTTAAATGACAGAATTTCCTTTTCAAGTCACTCCAGAATAACCAGGCTTCCAGAACTTAGAAATGGCAGTTCTTCTTGCCAGTTTGTTTCCCCTCCAAGACAGTCTCTCCTCAGATCATCAGCGGACTGTTACTCACTCCTGGACAGTGTTAACCTTTGGGATTCCGACCTGTCCTGCTCCTCTGGGCAAGGCTGAGTCTTCTATGTTGTGAGAAACAAACAGAGCCCCTGAATACGCTGCAAAGCAGACAGGTGTTTCTGAAACTGTTGAGTAAACTCTTCCAGACTGTACATATTCCCCTAAGCAAATATTTATTTAACTTCCTAAAGTATTAGAGATAATCACTATCATTTTCTTTAAAGACATAATTTCAATTTCCACTGAAAACCACTTTATTAGTTCACCATTTAAGACATACTCAGCTGAAGCATCACATAAAATTGCTAGTGTAGATGCAAATGAGTTCTTCTAAAACTTGCCAAACCCTGCATTATAATACAGCTACGTCAAATAAAGAGTGGAAGCTAGTAGGTTCAAAGTCTTTTTTGTTGTGCTTTCTCACCAAGAAAACTTGTTTTATTCTGGAAACTAAAAAATGACAAGTGTTTAGGCTTGGGCATAGTGGGTTTGGGGTTTATTTTTCACACTTTCTGCATGTATGAAAGAGATCTGTTCCATATTACTTCAAAACATAATCAATACCTCTTCATAAACAATACCTCTTCCACAAGTATCAATATCACTGCACAAGGAAATTGACTTTTCTCTCTGAATTGTATTCACAGAAGTTGTACAAACCTGGTAGGAAATCTACTTCAGTACCTGAGTGGCTTTTCCAACATTTCCTAGGACACCAACATGAAGTCTGAAGGGTTCAAAGAATAGAAAATAAAGTGAGGAGCAAGCGAAGGCAACTGATTCCCACCACCAGCCTGAGAAAAAGGCCAGTGACAACACCCAGTGTTGACTGGGCTGTTCAAAGATCCGTTCAGTTAGAGGGGAGAAAATGGCATCACAGAAAGAAGCATTTTCCAAGGGAGTTTGAAGTCATGCCGGAGCCAGTGATACGTGGTAGCAGGAAAAGGCTCCAAAACTACAAGAGGAGCTGCTGCTGAGTATACTAACAAGGAGTTAATTTAAAATGTGAGAACAGCAGACACATTAATTATCCAAGATCCTTTAACTCGGTACCATAAGGAATAGGAACACGGAGTCCTCTGGCAGGAGATGTATTAGGTCCAGCAAGGAACTTGTTCCTATTTTGCATCTAAAGCCTCAAACAGGAGGATTGCTCTCTTTGGCATCTAGTAAAGTCACGAATGCAATAAAGTTCAGAACTTTACTGAAAAATCAATCTGCAGAATCACAACCAGAAAATCTATGATGTGGTTTAAAAAAGAGCTAAATCCCTTTGCTGCAAGCGTGGGATAAATAGCACAGGATCAAGTGGGGTCTACTGAGATTGCCAAAATAGCAACGAAATAATTTGATTCTCCTCTAACCCTCATCTCTCCCAAACAGCATGTGAGGCTTCTTTTAACATTTGCTGTGGATATAAAGCAGGGATTGCAAACAACCACAAAACCTGGCCCTGTAGTGAACCTTCTTAAGAAACACTGACCCTTTTTCCAGAAAAGCATCATGATAGTTTAGTCTCTTCTTCTAATGTTCTGTTTTTCAAAGCTCAAACAATAAATAGAAGCTCTGAACTGTCCATGAGGACTTTGTGCTTAAAAAACCAATAATTATTATAGGATCCAATATTTTGTTGAAAACCTAGCTTTAATAGGAGGTACTTAATCCACCTCATAATAATCCTGAGGCCCTCAGTTCCACTCACAGCTACAGTTGTGGGAGCAATTGAACCAATTACACCAGTAACACCACCTACACCCCCAATAAGCTCATTCTGAATTGTTGGAATAGCTGCCCATAAACCAGGACAAAATCCCCCTCAGCAGAAGCAGATGGAACTTTAGTGCAGTGGTGGCAAGTGCACCCGACACAGCAGTCACAGAACCAGTTGCCTCGGGGACTGCACATCTGCTCGCCCCAGCCCTGCTGCACTTGGCTGAATGGGCTGCACAGATACAAGGTGAACCAGATCATTTCGTTGCAGTCGTGCCCATCTTCCCCTGCCTAATCTGGGCTCCTTTCTCTCAAATTTGCCCAATTTAGGCATTTCCTAATAACTAAGCAAGCCTTTTGGTAAGAAGTGCGTTCTGCAACCCCCCCGCCTCAGTGTTTGAGACTATACACTCCTGAGGCCCCGACCCTCCACAGGACTCCAAGCTGTATGCTTCAAGAATTCGACTGCTTCTTATAGAGTCCTTAAAAACGCCTTAGTTGTTCACAATACCTTTCCTCGTATTTCAGTTTCTTTACCATGCTACTGCTGTCTCTGCATTCCAGTTAAAAACTGCTCTCTATATTCCTTTCCCAGTGGTGTGGAACCTATAACAATTAGCAGTTTCTGCTTGTCTCTGCATCATTTTTTTTTTCTCCCCTGCCAGTTGCTGCTTATAAAGTAGATACCTGTCCAATGCTTAAATCAGTTACTCAAAAATAAATTAAGTGCTATTTTTTAATGGGCATTCATTTGAGGAAAAAATTCATTGCATTCTAATATGTTTCATTTGATGCAAAGCAAGAGTATTTTAATAAATAATTCATATTAATAGAACACAAAACTTATTGGCCCGATACTTTTAGAAACACGAATACAGTGAGATAGGATGTATGGGCACGTACATGTACTCAGTTGTATTGCATTTTCAGATTCCCATTATTACAATATTCCTTATCATCTCTGATCTGTGAAAGCTCCTGCCTGCACCAGGACAGAAGAGAGATTTCTTGCTAATGTATCTCTCAGTAAAGTAGATAAGGGAAAGCAGAACGAGAACCTACCATATACTCCTCACTCAGTAATTTGGTCAGTTATGCAAGTACAAGTAATGCCAAAACCTAAAGGCTGATGAAAAAATAATCGTCTGCTCTTCTGTTTCTTTTTAATTTACCCTGAAAAATGTAGGAGCCATGGGGACAAAACTGCCGGAGTGGGTCTGTGTGGGATATGTATACCCAAGCAAAACCTGCAAGTTTGAGACATGGCTCCAGTTCCAAAGCATGGTCCAAGAGAGGAGGGTGAAATACAGGCAGGCCAGAAACACTCTCAGCCCAGCCAAGGACCCTTGCAACCCGCTACACACATAAGCATTTTATAGCATCTCAAAATCATAGCGATAAATTCATTATTTACTGAAGTATAAGCCAGTCCCTGGGCATTGCTTGGATTCTGATAGTGGGGGACAAGGTAAGTAAGGTCCACAGGCAGAACAAGCATGCAGAGAGGAGCACCAGTGAACACAGGCCTGGACATGGGCTCTGCAAGGCTGCCACAGCACTGTGAAATCCTCGTGATGCCACGGAGTTGCAAAGCACATCCACTCTCCTCCCTACCCCCAAAACAGAAAATGCATCACTAGACTCATTCCTCATATCCATTGGGCCAATGACCTCACTGAGGAGAGCGTGAAGTCCCTGCTGAAAATGCAGGTTTGCTACAGAAACTCTATAAAAAGCAAATTACATAAATAACTATATATAAGAATAAATAAATAAATAAAAAAGATCTGTAAAAAGCAAATCTTTCTTTCATCTATTCCCGTCTTCCTTATTATATCAGTGTTGGATCTAGAAGAGTAAATAAATCTCATTTTATATCTGTGACACAATTCCCAGCAGTGGTTTCCTCAAGTCCTTCCAAAGCAGTTTTTTGGCAACTTAAAATGATTTGGCATCGTCGTAGTCACAGAAAATGTATTTTATTCCTGAAAGGATTATTCAAAGTTTAACTGGCTGTAAGAGCTGAGACTCTCAGAAACTGAGCCCTGTGAGAGCCGATTCTCTCCTGCCTGATGTGCACCCCTCGCACGCACTACAGGAACCTCCTCCGGCGTCCTCGGTGGGGAAACTGCCAGCTTTTTATCTTTTCTCCCACCTTAGGAAGCAATCATCTCAGTGTGAGAGAGAACTGGAAGCCAACAGCTTGCCCAGGTCATGCGATGGGATGTCGGACCACGTATGGGGTGTCTGCGGCAGCTGAGGAGCACAGGTTTGAGCTGCCAAAGCCGAGGGCACAGCAATAGGTCCTGTGGCAGTTTTCACACCTGGGACACTTGTTCATGGGAACTGTACAGAAACTCCATTTTTAAACCTCACTGAGGCTCAACAGCCATAATTCAGCTCCGAGCCTGGGTCCTCCTACGCTGATCCCAAACCGCTGCTATGGGGTGAAATCCAGCAAAATCCTCAAACAGCTTTTCCATTGAGACTGTGACACAAAAGTGTTTCCATTTCAGCAACTCCTAAATAAGTACCGTTTATTTTTACAGTGTGCCTCCAGCATTTCCCGCACATTTACCAGCTGAAGAGAGAAATCCTCAACCCCATCCTGAATTTATCATCACAACACCTGCTCTCTGTCACGGAGGACCCCAAACAAACCATCGTCAATGGGCCTCCAACCACTCTGCAATTCTGTGTTGCTTTTCAGCATGCCAGGCATATCCCAAACAGCCTAACCCACAGCCAGATGGTCAATACACAGTGGAAGACACCCACAGGCTTTAAAAACAAACAAGTCAGAATCACCAGTACTTAGTGTCTGGTTGCATTGCAGCATTTTGGTCAGGACCTTAGAAGAAAAAGGCCTGAGAACACATTCACAACGTGGGAACCCATTCCAAACCCAGAGTTTATTTCTGCCAACAGGTTGAGTGTGGGGCAAAGAAGGGGAATAAATCTAAAAAGCACTTCCTCTCCCCCTGCTCCACAAATGCATTATTCATAAAGGCTGGGGATTTTTTTTATTACCTGGGGATTTCATTTTTATTATGTTCAAAGGATTGTTCCAGTGAGCACTCACTCCCCTGCAGGCAAATATGCAGGGTTTTTTTTACGCTGCAGTATAAATTACAGTGAATATCTAAATAACACCGGCAAAACCTCAACAAAATCAAATAGCCAAAAACATTAGGGACAAATTGCCCTTGCACAATTTATTCCATTGTTTGGTGGAACTCCACAGAGAATCCGGGGCCCCTGGTATACTCAATCCAAATTGATTTATTCTTACTATCAGTTCAGGGGAAGTCCATGAACTACTCCTTTGCATGTTACACCCCCATTAAAACAAAACCCTAACAGGCTACACAGAAGGACTTCTACATAGAGCTGAGGGGCATTGAGATATATGCCGTTATTCTCATAAATCTGATTAGTGAAGACACGGAATAACCACAGTTTAAAACAGAAAGAGAGAGAGAGAGGAAGCAAGGCTTTTTTTCACTCTCAGCAGAACATATTTCTGATGCTACCTCTGCCTGCTGTAATCCCATTTCCAGTGTGAATCACAAATACTCCAGTAATCTATCTTGTTCTGAACAGCCAAAATATTTATTTTTATTTGACCTCCTACTAGGTGCATTCATGGGAAAACAAATGGATTCTACTTGGGACATGTCCATTTGTGCCTGTATCCCAGAAACCTGAACCCGGGCCAGCATTCTTCTGATTGAATAAAGCTGAGTCGTCTGGGTTAAATCTGTTGTCAATATGCTTCGCTTATACAGTGAAATAGTTTCTTGTTAAGCAAGGCAGAGATTTACTGTAGGCAGGATACAGATTTCAAATGCATCAGCATGGAAGGGAGGATAGAAACGTATTAATGCTTCAAGAAACACCGGATAAAGGTACTGTAAACCTTAGCGGGAAGCGCTTTTTCTATGAATAATCATGGTCTTGAGTCAACAGACTTTGCCTACTTAAGTTATCTCTCGCATCAGAATCCAATTATAGCAAAGCCTACAGAAAACAGGTTTGGCACACTTTAATATTTTGGTATTGATCTAATTTAGCTCTGGTTTCAATTACAACAGGGGGCATTTTATCAAGAGATAGACTTTGTTTGTTGGACTTTAAATTGCTTTTTTTTTTCCCTTGCTGTCTCTGATCTCACTAGCTGGGTATTTCTGCCACGCTTATTGCTGCAGTTTCAGAGGTTTCACCCATTTTGCTATGAACTTCTTTACAGAAAGAAATCAAATCCAGCTTCTCTAAGTAACAAGGAGTGAGCTCAATACATTCAAAAACTGGGCTGGGGTTTCTGTAGCAACCAGTCCACAGTGATGCAACCAAACTTGACATCAAAGAACAAATGTATCAAGTCATCCTGACAACTGAAATACTCGCTGTAAGAAGAATGCGTACATAGATCTGGAACAAAGACGGATTATCCTAAGGAAAAAGAGCATTTTATTTCGGTAATATATATACACCGTATCATCCTACTTGAGGCATCTTTTCTCCCATCGACGTGCATAACTGCCACAAAAATTAGCTGAAGTTATCCGCAGCAACTGAGAGGAGAATAGACATCTTTATTTAGTTTTCAGATGTACAGAAGAATTATCTCATTTTCCACTTAATGACATACAGAAGATATATGGAAGCAATTTTCTTTCTTCCTGCTGAATTTGGCTTTAAAATCTGCAGCTTTACTTCTTACATTCATTGAAGGGAATGTTATCTCGACAAACCGAAAGAGTTACAGATATTTACAAGCTATATCTAAGAAATTACCCCTGGTTAACAATACGCACCTTTCAGCCACACAACCTGAATAGCCTGACAAGAGGGAAATTTTACTGCACTGCGCTCTCCCAAAATACAAATTGCATATGTTGATAATCCGGAATGTTTGCCGAATTAAAGGGGGATTATGAAATCATAGCAGCGATTAGAATCGTGCACTGCTGAAGGCAGATAGCTGGAGTGTTGAAAGTTCTAAAAAGGAAGCTGTCAAACTGTAGGAAGCAATTTGCACTGATCCATAGCTTTGTGAATACAATCTCAAACCTAGTGCTCTGCTAAGCTCCAAGAAGTGATAAAATTTGAATTCAGAGTTTGCAACTCCCAAACGAAGTCCATTCCACGGGCTGCCACAACTTGCAGGAAAACGTTAAGACTTCCCAGAGACAAAGGAATATTACAAACTCACCTTAACTGAAAGGCAGTCGCAAGTGTTCCTTCAAATACAGTAAGGTGTGACACTCAGGGCAGACTGCTTTTTAAATGGCCCTGTTGGTACTGCTAGAGGTGAACTACAACTGCTCTGCCCCAAACACGCGGGATCTCCCTCCCCAGGCTGAACAGAAACAACTGTGCTGGTTTTTTGCCTTGAGGTACCATATACCTGCCATTTGCCTCTGATGTGGAAGGAGAAAAATACACCTGAAAATGCAGCCTGTGCTCTTGAGGCTATTCATTGATGACTTTTCCAGGTAAATTTCCATGCCACTCCCCTGCCAGAATAGTCTTGAAACACAAAACAGTATCATTTGATTGCTGGCATTAAAGAAAAAAAGCAACCAATACTCCTTTTGCAGACACTGTGAACAACCCAAAGGTCTCAAGTTAAAAGGATCAGCTGAATTTGCAGTGTACTGATTCTCCTGGTGAAGCTTGTTTGCTTCGAAAGGCAGGGCGCTAGACACAGCCCAAACAACCAGGAAACAGCCCCTAATCTAAGGGCCCTGTAATATAAATGCTCTGTAGAGCTGGGACACCAAAATGTTTAGCTGAACAAACTTCACACAGGCGATCACAGAGCCCTCTAGTCCTCTGCCCTTCCCAGTTCCCACCTAGCACTGACTGTCCCCTCCTGCCTTAGCTGAACTGGCTGCAGCTGGGGCTGCTGCCGCCTCGTCTGGCAGAGGCAGGGGAGACAATCCCCTCCCTCCATCTCATTATCTAAATCAGGGGGGCTGACTTGTGCAAGGAGGAGAATTCCTGTGTCTAGCTAAAGAGTCAGCAGACAAGAACACCAGAGGACATGTTTGGGCTCCTCTACAGTAGTTGTAACCATCATGCTCCCAGTTGGAATTGCCTTTAAAAAAGCAGCAGAACAGGACCCATGTCCTGAGCCCCCTGCAGCATTCCTGTTAACTGCCAGTGTTCCCAAGAGACAGAAAAAAACACGCTGTGGCCCAGTTCGATTCCTGGATCACCAGTTGGCCATCCCAGATAGGAAACATCAGACTCTTCGATCCTGTCATCCACCCAGGATTTGCTAACCTTGTTTTCCATAACTCCATCAGCACAAAACCGCCAGCCTCTTTCTGCACGTAGAGATCGTGCCCGTCGCAGACACACCGAGGTGAGCCAAGGAGCATAGCCACGATCTTGATAGGGTCATCCCAACTCATATGAGGAGTGGTCTTTTAACACTTCGGGAAGAGCTGGGTACATGGAGGCAGGATCCTGCAAGGTCTCAGGAGGGCTCAGAGCTTCCCTGAGCCGCAAAGAGGCCTCCCCAGCACCCGGCTGGCTCCATTATGATTGGTGTGGTTGTACATGCACAGGGAGGGAGACACTCGCCAGGCTTCCCTCATGTTCACGTTCATTGCTGCCGTGCCCTAGGTAATGCAAACGGTATGTAATTGGAGCATTTCTGTCCTTATTAGTTTATGTTCCATATGATTTCCTTTGCATAGCGGACATCTTGGGTAGCCTGAGGCCTGCTTCATGCGCAGGCTTTGTACCCATAAAAGTAACAGCGTGAGGTGAGTGGCTTTTTTATCTTAAAGCAATTCATGCAGCGCTGCACCTCCAACAGAGCCGGCTCATAGCCTGCCAACATGTCCCTCCTCCTGCAGAGGAAAACCATGATGCCATCATCACCTTCACAGGGCCGCGTGCGCTGGGGGTGTGTGGCTCCCGTGATCCAGGCACTTTAAAAAGCCACAGCTCCAGCACCGATAAATCCTTCTAAACTGCTTGTAACCCCTGTGTCAACACATGGCTGTGATGTTTCCTTTTATTCAGGGGGAAAAAAATCCTATTGTGCCTTGAGGGGCAGGGGGACACAGCTTCCAAATGGCAGCTCCCTCAGGGTGGGCCCCGGGTGGCCCCAGGCCAGGCAGGCTCCCCACAGGGCGTCCCGGGCTCTGCTCACCACCCGAATGGAATGGGGAGGGCCTCATTGCCCTTGATTGTTTTCCTGAATGCCTTTATGAACAACAGCAAGAGGAAATATTACAGCCTGGCCAGAGGCCAGGGGCCTGCTCAGTGCTGCGGCCCGAGAGCAGGAGCAGCCAAGGCAAACACGCTCCCAGCGCCACTGCTGCCATTCTCACCTGTGTTCCCCATTGACCGCTGCCCTTCACCGAGGGCTCCCCAGCCCCTGCCCTCGACCACAGGGATATGGACCTGCTGTTTCTAATGTGGCCAGGTACTTAGAGCCCTCCAGCTGCCCAGGCACCCACCACTGGGCCTCTGGGCTGCTCAGGGCCAGGGTGACCAGCCATGGGAAGCGATTTGCCCCCTGGAGCTGCCCCAGTGCTTTCTGTGCATTGTTTTGCTTTGAACAAAAACCTCAGTGCAGGCTGGGAGGTAGCAAAATGAAAGCGGTTTCCCCTCAGTAGGTGCAGTGGGGCTGTGGGAGGCCACACACCAGGGCACACTGAGCCACACATGCCTGGGGAGCCACCATGAGCCTCTCGCCCAGCTCCAGCAAGATCAGGTGCTGGGAAAGCCTGGAAGTGATCCTGGCCTCCCACAGCAGCCACTGGTCCTGTTGCCAAGAGGAGAGGAGGACAAGGGCAAGGTAGAGGTCCTGTCACTGCCTGGGCTGGCTCTGCCCACTCTCCCTCTTGCCCAGGGAGTCCTAAAGAGCAAGGCTCCAGGGTGCCCCTTCCGACCCCTGAAACAGCCACATCCTGGTCACCGGCTGCCCGCCCATGGGGTGAAGCTGGGCTAGGATTTTGCCATTTGAGATGGGCACGTTGGGAGCACACGTGAAAGCAGTCAACTGTGCAGCTATTTGGTCACAGGAATTTACATGCTCATCTGCTGAAGCAGGAGGTTGTATGGTTAACTGGAGATGTTTAATAGATTGGTAGCAATAGGTGGTGGGGCTTTTAAGTGCAGCAATGTATTTAGCTCCAGACTGAGAAACACACCGTGAGTTCCTATCTCTAAACCAATTAACTTCAGAGCCAGGGCAATGGGGTGGAATCTGGTGCAGGGCAGAGGCAGGACCAGCCATGCTTTATTCCCAAACCCAGTTGTCGGAGGGCTGGGAGTGGCTCACAGCACCGCAGTGGGTTCCTCCCACCACCGGTTTCTGAGCTCCACAGACAAAGTTTGGGAATCACCATTTTACAAGCGTCGATAACTTGCAAGAGATTTTTCCAAGCTCTACTAGCAACATGTTTTGAGTTTGCAAGAGGCTCCATCACAGAGAGAAGTCTTTAAAAAGTAAAAATTAGGGGGATCAAGATAAGAAAACAAATACTGCTGACCTAGCATTCCATTCCTGGGGTGAAACACAGGCAAACTGGGCATTTCCTACAGCGCTTCACAAACATTGCTCCCTTTGGAGGCGGGATGGATGGAGCAGCGGACTGGGGCTCAGGACACCTGGACTTCATTCCCAGCTGTGTCACTCGTCTGCTGAGTAACCTTGGGCTATGGCTGTAAAATGACCCTGTGCTCCTCAAACTCCCTGGAGGAGAAGCGCTGCACAGAAGCTGGGCTCTTTGGGCATCTTCCCGCAGTGCTGACCTGCAATCCCGTGTCACAGCCGGTGCTTCTGGCACAGCTTCCTTACACTCCTCCTCCTACAAAGAGTTCTCTGTGGAAAGGGCTTCCAATAGCGCCATCCTCTTTGCAAGAAATGAGTCCGCAAGAGATGTGTGAAGCCAGAAGCACATGCTTCTACCTGGATTTTTAAAACAGACTTTAGATCTCTGTCACACATTAAAACACACAGGCCCAAGACAGCATTCTAATTTCAGACATCCACTCTGCGGCATCGATGTTAGCACCTGTATTTCTAAAGTCCCACTCCCAACTGCAACAATGGAAATAAAACAGTAACAGTAGGTGATAACTAGATCCGTTCAGTCGGGCAAAAGTACCAGTCAGATTCAAATTCTGTAGACCACTTGGACTTCTAAGTCATTGCGAATAGTGCCTGTATGGCTGTAACACCATTTTTTGCTATTCTCAGGTAAAAGCTGTGCAGAAACCAAAATAAGGGAGAATCAGTTCAATCCTGCCATGTGTTATGTGCTGGAGGACGCCTGTCACCTTAGCTGAAGCCAGTGAATGCTGTGTCTTGTACTGCAGTACTGTGGCCTATGTTTTAAATTCTTTAAGGGATACTTAACTGGGTTTTATCATCAGGAGAGGAGCAGTTTAACATCTGAACCTCCCAGGAGCCGTACACCTGATTCACCTGTCTGAAGGCTTGGAATCCCATCCAGCCTGGGACACAGAGCCTTGGACAGGCCACAGGACCTGTATCTTATGTTAGGGCTTCTAACGTGCCCAGAACCAAGCTCTCAAAAAATTGAGCTTCAACAAGATCGCTCAGAAAAACCTAAAACTCACATCTCTCTAACCCAGCAATAACAAACCCTTCCTGATGTCTACCAGAGTGGAATAATCAAACCCTTGTGACAAAACCTTTCTTTTGTCTTCCGAAATTAATTCAAGATTTTAATAGGTTTATAAAGTACGGTTCCAGTAAAGGGAGGAAAGTGACCAAAACAGCAGTGAGGGGCTAAATATACAAATATATTGCAATGTAAATAGTTTTACCTGATTGCACAAAGTTACTGATTACCTGAGCATCACTGGCATGTACAGACTGGCTCTAATGAAATCACACACTGTAGGAACAGAAGCGTGTTCGGTCCCTTGTTTTGGCACCATACAGGGCTTTGCCAAAGGATAAACTCAGGTCTGAGGAAGCAGAGTATCTGGAACCTCTGAAATCTATGGCTCTGAAGCTGGAAACATCACCAAACAAGGAACCCACCTTCCAGAGCACATCCTCTAGATGGGCTGCTCCTCTGCCAAGCTCCCAAAGTCTCCTGCTGCAGGGCAGGCTGCCTCCAGTCAGCCCAAGATCTGAGGCTCCAGGAGGCATTGAGATCACGTTCCCAAGATAGTCATATGCCAGATGCAAGACTATATTCTTTAGCAAAGCTGCAGCAATTCAGCAAAAATGCATGTAATTCCAAACATTTTTCTGTGTTTGTAGACCTTGGCGTCACTGGAACATTTCCAGACAGTTCCACTCCCACTGGCTCTCTTCATCCTAAATCTCTGGGTGGTACCACACCTCTGACACACAGGTACACACAAGATAAAGGGAGCACATGGGAATGAAGTTGCAGCCCGAAGCTTCAGCAGCATGAATGGCAATTAGATCAGGCCTGGATCCAGCCATGATGCTCAACAGGACCTGGCCGACACATTGTGCTCATAGGCACAGGCAGATGGAAGGGAGGGAAGGCGGGGAATGAACAGATTCCCTGGTAAACTCATCCCTGGTGAGGTCATGAACATATGGCCAAGGCCACCTCTGCTTGTAGCACATCTAAAGACATCTAGAATAAGATGGTATGAAAAAGGCTAAGATAGATGAGTTTGTTTTATCTGGAGAGTAGTTACTTATAAAAGCAAAATAAACAGGCAAAAAGCCTTGTGGGTCTGCTGATCACCTCTGCCTAGCAAAATAAAGAGGAGCTGTGGATGTTTCCAGCTCAGCCTGAGAAACACTTTTACCTTGAGGCATCGGTGCTCAACCCCAACAGGACACTTCAAGCCTCAGGAAAAGGAAGCAATATTGATGGGAACAGCTGGTTTTTCTTGGTTTCACATTTCAGTGCCGGAGCAAACCCTGCAGTCTTGACTCAGGTGGGAGCACAGGCTTTAATCCTGCACATCGCGGTAGAATATGGTGCAGTAAAAGCAACTAAATGCCCCTGCTTTATTCCAAAATGACAATCTGGACCTCAACTGAGAACAGAGTAAAACATGATTAATTAAATCAGTTTTAAAAGACTGTGAGATAATCCTGCCTCTTGTCTAGTAGAAGTGAAAAAAAAAAACCAAAAAAAAAAGAAAAAGGCTCCATGTTACATTGCAGATAGCATTTCATCTAATAAAAAGCTTTGTTGTTAGCCCACAGAGACAGAGAATGTCGTGGAGAAACCATTTATTTGGCTTGCCAAAACTGGTAGCAAGGAATAGAAGGAAGGAGAATGAGTCGGTAAGCAGTTGGTTTGCTTCTGTCATTGCAGGAAGGGAAGAATTGTCCAAGACAGGGATATTTCCTGGTACGGCACCGGGACTTTGATAGTCAGCTGGTAACACATTTACCAGCTATCTAGTTTTCCCAGAAGTGTCTTGACCTGAGCTGACTCATCTGTGTCCCAGGAGGATGACTAATCACTCTGATTTATTACCCTGTGGCCCGCTAGTCATGTCAGCTCTGTTTACATTGGTGCCAGTACAATATTTTATAGAGAGCAAACTAGGATCTGTGTAGGCACAGTTACTCAAACTAGATTCAAACCCAAGAAGAATTCATCACCAAGCATCCACAAAATTGAAATAAGTACAAAATGCTGCTCTGGGCAATATCTGGAAAAAAGCTGAAACTTTAAAGGGCACGCAGAGTTACAAGGCAAGCTAATAAGCTAATTAAGCCTGAAGTTAGTTGATAATTGTAGGCATCTTCCAATGAAATTACAAAATCCTGAGGACTGCATGTAACCTACAAAAACCCCCACATGATTATTTTTTATGAGGAGGCAGCGGAGCACTGTGTTATGGGAAACAATCTCAATCCTATGAAATTAATAGCTCCTGGTGTTGAGCATGCTAGAAACCGTGCAGTGGAATCCAGGGAAAAAAAAAAAGAAAAAGAGCGGGGGAAAAAAGCCTCTTGAAAAAGCCAGCTAATAGTTTGGAGAGCGTGGGCCCACGTGCCTTCATCTGCACCAAAACCTTGTTCTAAATGAAGCTTCACTCCAAAAATAAAAACATACTTGCGATGGGCATCACTGCCCGTATGTTGTTTTCGTGTGATACTGTTATCACCAGCAGGCAGCAGTCAAGGAAACTTCCATTCATGAGACTGCAGCAGAGGACTCAGCAAAGCCTGAGAAGAGAAGTACAGCGTAACTGACAAAGAGTGCTCTCCAGAAGCAATCTAAAATCCACGTGCTCAGATATACAGCAGCACCTCACTAGCTACAACAGTTTGGCTCTTCCCACTCGTATTACACTTGAGATTCCCCACTCTTCGTATCTTACTGATTTCCACATAAATTGGGTTCATTTTGTTTTGCTCGCTTTGGAAGCTCAGGTGGGGATCTGAGAAACACTCTGGCAAATTTCTTGCTCTATCTCAACCTATAAGAACAGTCTGTGGGACTAATAAAGGCACTGATTACATCACTGCACCAGGCTACCATACTGCCCAGTTTTCTGCCCCAGAACTGTGTCTAGAAACAGAAGGCAAAAGATGATTTTGCTTGCCCAGAAGTCCCTTACTGCCCAAGTCTCACTAGGTGCACAAATTGTTCTTCTGAGCCCAAGGTAGAGAAGTTAACACAATGGACTCCACTCCCTCCCCATCCGCTTGGGATGAGAAGGGTTGTGGGAAGATGAACACTGGGAAAGGGGCAGAGAAGAGCTGTGAGATTCTGGTGCAGGTGGAGGAACAGCGGGATGTGGGGATAGGGAGATGTCTGGAGCAGAAAAAGCTGGAGGTCAACAAGTGCAGTTTCTGCCAAGCCACCTGGTTCAGTAACGTGTACACATGCACGAGACTGTCCAGCCACATCCTTCCACCCATCGCTACGAAGCCCCTTCACATACCACGTCCCATCAGAACAGAGGCACATGAGGGTCTGCACTTGCTGCATGCTCTGCTCTCAGCAACGCCCCAGCAGTCCCAGGCCAGCACCCGCAGAACCGGGCAAGACTTTGTGCACGCTGCCAGGGAAGCCATGCAGAATGAGCACCACGCTCCTTCTCCAAGCCAGGCTCTGAATCATTCCTACAGAATTAATTAGTAGCAGAAACATCGCCACCATGAAAATCAGCACGTTTACAATTCAAAGATGATACACACTGGATTAGCACTTCTCAGGGGTGAAGCACAACTTAACCCAAGCGTAAAAATTCCTCCAGACTAGTGGGAGATGTAAGAAACACCACTGGCAGAGGAGCATGGCCCAAACCCCGACTCCTCAGGGCAGCCACGTATTTCAAATACAAGGTAGTGTGGGGCCACCTCCTCTGCTCCCTTTGAACGAATTGGTCAGGGGTTGTCTCAAAACCATCTGAGCAGGATTTCTCGGTCTGCTCTCTGAATTTGTCCTAGGGAAGAACAAGAACCTCAGGGGATAGAAATCTTCCTCAGAAATCGGAATAATAAAGAGCAGTAGCTCCAAATCCTTACCCTAACCTCAAGCCAAGGGGGGTATTTCATTTTGTAATTGTTTCTTTGAGGAATTTCTTACCTTTTTTTTTGTGTGTGCCTCTGCACTCTCTGGTTCTGGCTGACAGCTACCAACATACTTCTAGAAAGGCTTCCTTCTTCTTCCTACCTCTTATTTCTGCCCTAAATAAGCACAAGAATTTTCAAGCCCAACATATTCAGAACAAGAGGTTTGTTTTTTTTCTTGTACCAATGGACACTTTATATTCTTCTCACAATCAAACTTGTTTATTGGTACACAACGTTTATCGGTACTTGCATAGTCAAAAAACATCACAAAACCAGATTTTTCTTAACAGATCTCTCATTTATAAACTAATATTTAAATAACAAATTGCTTCATTAAAGAATATGCCCTAAATTTGTAATCATACAGTCATTTGAGAGAACTGGATTGCTTATAGCGACTTTCATGTGAAAAAAGATATTGATGCAAACCAACGTCTGACAGCTGCACATGAGAAACACTCCTTTTATTACACTGCATTATTAGTGATGTTTCTAACAGACATCTTCAGCCAGTGATAAAAAATATTTTGTATTTTCTCAACTCCCTCTCATGAAATGGTCTTTTTAAGTGGATCTGTCATTGTGGTTTCCTGGATTTCTTCAGCTTTGTTGGAAAGCTTGTAAATTCCCATGGCTGATAGTAAGCTAAGGAAGGATATGAAAAATAGTAAATACCACTTCAGTGGTGTAAGCCCTTTTCTGCTCTTTTTTTTTTTTTTTTTAATTCGTCTGAGAGTGCAATTTAGGAGATTTTTATCGGCTTTTACACAAACTTCAAAACAGTTCCAGCTGGGAATCCATCCACGTGTCCATTCTGCACCCTCAATTAAACTGCCTTCCACTAAATCGGTCTTCACCGAAGATACATCCTGGTAGACTAATGTTTGCCTGACTTAAGTGGGTCTGGGCTGCTAGTTTATTTTACAGGAGTACTTGACAGTATCAATACAACAAATGCATGAAGCACCAGGAAGGAAAATGACTCTTTAATACCATATTACTTCCTACAGCTACAGAGCAGAATGTGTGAAAGAAAGAATAAATTCAATCAAACGATCTATTTCCATGCTCAATGACCAGATATTATTTTTCAATTTTTTTTTTTTTCTTTAATTACGGATGTTTTAAACATTGAAAACAAAAGGCATATAGAATATTTTACTACACAGAGGAATGACTGCAGATAAGGAATGCCAGCGTGCTGAATGCTTTCTCAGGTTGTACCACTTCTTGCACTGAGATCATCTACTAAAATTGCTTGTGCTACTTATTCTTTGTGTTGCTGCAGATGAGACCAGAATGCAGTCCAGCACAGCTGCGGGGAGCGTGAAATACACAACAAGGACTGCTCATTACTGGGTCCAGTTTCACTCTCCATAAAGCACCTAACTGCCTCTCATGCTGCAAACAGTCCTGTGACTCCTGGAGACTGTGAGTAACAGTGGAAGGATCACACCCTCTGAACAGAAGAACCCAGATTTTGCTGCAGTTGTTCCAAGAGAAGACGCA
Organism: Ceryle rudis; assembly: GCA_033439905.1. Lineage (NCBI taxonomy): Eukaryota > Metazoa > Chordata > Aves > Coraciiformes > Cerylidae > Ceryle > Ceryle rudis. The sequence continues at coordinate 29,660 of JAAGNO010008513.1, read as the reverse complement.
GGAAGAAATTCTGACTCACATGATGCTGTTAGAGGAATAGTGACACTGAGCTGACCCGGTAACAGCACTCAGAGCTGATGAAGAGATTTAAATGGTGCATTCTAGTGAGGGGTTCAAAAGTCAGAAGTCATAACCCAAAATAATTGTGTATACCGGAAATTCAAACTATTTCACTCAGGGTCAGAATAACGAACTCATGGAATCAGTTGCCAAGTAAGAACATGGAAACAAGTACTGCAGTCTAAGTGGCTTGGAGACATCTTGGCACTTTTATGGAGAGAGAAGGGATTAAAGGATATAGTGACAAAACAGAAAACTGGGGGTTAAGAGAAACTTAAAGGGGGGGGACGACAAGCCTGCAAGGTCAAGTGGCATTTTCCTCTCCAGACATTTCTTTTATGTCATTCTTCCCAAAGACATCATGTCAGATTGAATAAACAATCACTAAAGCTTAGATGAGGAATGGACTTCTACTGGAGTGAAACAGGGATGAAGCAGCACTATCTTTCCCTCTGCTCCATAACAAAAGTAACTGCTACCAAACAAGAACAGACTTCTTTATCTATACCCAATGCCATGCGTTTGACCCACTCCGTCTAATGTAGCACATAAGGTTTTCTCTTATCAGCCTCTTCCTGTATCCTTATCTCCTCTGGTCCCATCAGAATACCACAACTGACCAGATGAAAGAATTCAACTGAAACAACTTCATGTCAGAACACAACACAGCTGTCTATTGTACACTTCACTGGTGACACGTCTTCAAGACCAGTAGTATTTCTATACTACCAAAGGCACTGGCAACATTAGCATGGGCACATCGTATGCAATAGCATACGGCAGTGTGCACGTGGAGCTGCTGTATCATTGTTTTCATACTAAATAAGCACTGACAAAGGCACTATTTTAGACATTTTTGCCCGGCTCTCTTTTTAGAAGAAAACCTGCTCCCATTCAGAGGTGACATCAGATATAAAACCATTTCAGTAGGAAGCTACATACCTATATAAAAAAAAGACGTGTAAAAGAAGGTGTACTTTTAACTTCACATGTCAAGTATTAAAGCAAGACTATAGTAGAAGTTCTGTCCTGGAAAGTTCTGACTCTTCCAGAAGTTGTTTCTACAAGTGAACTAATTTTTTTACGTTTTAGCTGCTTTCTTCTGCTTCTTGCATGAGTGGACACAACTGCAGCAGTTGAAGCTCATGAAGACTTCTCTCACCAGCTTTGTACTGATCCGTCCCCAGGAATGTGTGGGATACTCCAGTCTTCTGTAACACGAGCTCACTGCATTGTGCTCTGTCCCACTGTTGAGTCGGGCCTCTCATTTCTTGCTCTCCCACATACCTGCAAAAATAAGATCCAAGAGGAGAGGAGGTAGATTTTATCGGGGGATGCTTATCATAGAATTATGAGTATGCTGATAAAACTGCCTTGGAACCTGACTTTTCTCAGCAGCATAAACCAAACCCCGTTTTCCAGAGACAGGTCCAGCTGGATACACATCATCACATAATCACCCAGACATTTCTTTGCCAAAAGGTGTGTGGAGGGGTGCGGGTGGGATATCCCTTTGCTGACATTCTGTGAAACACACGGTTGTGTCTCAGCAGACTCCCTAATGCTTAACTGGGGTGTCTCCAAACGTGGCTTGCTGACAGGCTTCCTCGTGGCCAGTGGCACTGAATAGACTTTCTAACGCTGAGAAAAGTCCCCAGGCCTGCCCAATACATGGCAGCAGCCCATCAGACGGACGGACGGAGATTCTTCAGGTGGTGCAGGAGCTCGAGTGGGAGCCAGTTGAGGCCAGGAATGAGTCAAAGCAAGAGAGCATGGTGTAGGCTCACGTTCAGGCAAGGGGATGGGTCCAGAGGTAAGAGAGAAAGTATTTAATAGTATTCTGATTTCAAGGGCATCTGACTGGAGCAAATCTTTAAACTTTCAGAGCATCACCATCACTTCACTAGAGGTCCCATCATTTTCTACAAAAGGCATTAAAAAGGTTGTCTTGTGCATTTCTCATAGGAACCAGCTTGGTCAGCTCACATCCTGGGATGTGGCATCAAAAACATCCCTCTGACTCTACCCACAGAGACAGCTCTGTAACAGCAATTTCCCCAAACCCTTCAGCTTTCAGTTACCACTGAAAACTGGTGTCAAAATCTTCGCATGCTGTCTCATTAAAACAGGCAAATGTTTGTTTGTTTTTCCTCTCTCATCTTCTTAAAAACATGGTAGAATCACACTTATATCTCTGAGCTGCCCTAGAATGCCAGCTAACCTACATTTGCTTCTATCCAGCATCAGCCTGACACCCCCCGCCCCGCATCTTCTCCGAACCCCACAGTACTATAGAAAACGCCTTCAAAACTCATCTGGGTTTCATGTAATAGAGAAACCTGATATTTTGGGGGTGATAAAAAGATAATTCAGATTATAACCATTTACCCCGGGTAAATCTTACCCCTTTCAGCCTACAATCATTTTCTCAAGTTGGAATTTTATTTTGTTAAGCCTAATTTGGCTTCTAATTTCATCTACAATTAATTACTTTTGATATTCTGAGATCTTAGACCATGAAAGGCCTCCCTTAATTGAAAAGAACTATTAATTATAGCTTAGTATTCAATGTGAAGCTAGGCATTAGGAATATTCTGCATTCTGAAAGACAACAGTTGTACAGGCAGAAGCACAGTTGTGGATGGGTACCTCATAAAAGTAGATGCAAGACAGAGTTCGCCTGTCTAGAAATCTACAGTCCTTACTCTAAAATAGTTATACGCAGACACCCAGGTGGGGATTCAGCAAGTTGAAGGCAAAGTAAGACCTTCACCTCCTTCCTCCTTTCCTTCCACCAGTGAGATGAGGTGCAGGACACGGGTCGCAGACCCCCCTCATCCCACAGGTTTTGTCTCTGACAGCCGTAAGGCCGGTACAAGCACAACGTGTGCAGCATAAGGCTCTGTACTCACCCTCCCAGCACCCTGGGTGCAGTGGATCGATTCCCCGTGCCACTCAGGCAGCAGCTGCACAGGGCTCGCTGCAGTGCAAGCAAACAGAAGTAGGGGATTCTGAGGTGTTTGCTCTGATTGCACATGATGCCTTCGGTGTTTCGTTGCCGCGTGGGCTCGCTCCTGCCCGCTCCATTGGCTGTTCTGCAGCGGTATGTCTTGAAGGAAGAACTCTCTGCAACATTTGTCTACATAGAGGATCAGTGCTCCAGCAAAACAAGTTACTACCCTCTCTGAATCCTCTCATACCATTGCTACATTCAAGTGAACAAAGGCTTTGAAGCCCATTATTCAATAACGGGTGTCATTCAGATTTCAAATTCTATCTGGTTCTATTAATTACACGTCGAGGTCCCCCCCCCCCCCTTCCAACAGGAAAATAAGGGGCTGCCATTGGCAGCCTGCCTGAAAAGTTCAAATGCCAGGGCAGTAATTTTCAATGGAATGGATTTGACTCAACCGACGTGAGAATAAAAATAGCTATTAGAGATTCCCTGACAAGCTGCTGTGACAGGGAAAAGCTTAGAACTGCTTTCACCCGCCTGCCTGTATGACTTCTGCTCTGTCCTGGATAGTGCAGCACAAAATGAAATGCCAAGATGAATTAAAAAAAAAAAAAAAGGCGGCCTAAAATCTCTGTGGCTTTCCCCGAGGCCAGGACTTACCACTCCTCCTTTACTTTCCATGGTGACGGACTGACAAGGGAGTATCGCAGCCTTGGCCAAGCATTGAGCACAGCGCACAAAGGGATGGAGAGCAGCAGGCCACGGCCAGCAGGACAGGACGCTCCTGCTTCAGGAGGGAAGCCCACAACAGACAGGGCTGCAGTTCCAGGGGAAGAACTGCAACCTAGATGGAGTCACTGCAGCAAAGCATGGGGATAGAGCGTGGAGCGGGGCTCAGATCAACTTAATGCTCCTACATGACCTTCAACAGCTTTTTCTTGGCCACCTTATATGAAAACAAATTTCAAACACAGGAATGATTCTGCACTAGATAGTTAACACTACTACTGGCTTGCTGCTTCTGCCTGTCAATAAAAGTGTGAAGATGGCACTGCCTCTTATCCCTCCTGAAAGCTCAGGGACACAGCAGGCAAGCAAAAAAAACAGCAAAAAAAAAAAAGTGGGGGAGAGGGAAAAAAAAAAAGGCAACTTTACCACTGGAAATACACAGAGAGAAAAGAGGAAACTAAGTTGCTGGATGTTATTTAGCCCAGACAATTCAACATAATCTAACTTGCAGTCATATGACTCCTGCTATACACAGAAATAAGTGTAAATTTCACTCTAACAGGAAAAGTATGGCAGAGGGAGTATCCCCAGGGGCCTAATTCCACTCCTAAACATGTGCACCTTTTTCAGCATCTCTTATTTGAAAGCTCGAGGACAACACATAACCTGACCTGCCTCCCAAGAGACCATAATTTGCAGCCTGTCAGGTGGCTACTTCTGGTGATCAGATGAGGAGGGGTGAGGGAGATTCATCCCCAGCTCCTCTGCTGCAGTGGGCAAATGGCTTCTGAAGACTTCCCAGCAGAAACCTCCATCCAGGTACAGCAGAGGGGCCAGAACGAATAGCTTCACAGGGAAAAGGCTCTTTTGCCTCTTTGGACCTCACCTTCCCTACTGTAAAATAAGAGCAGACACCATGACCTTCACTGTAACACACTCGAAGAGCTACAGATTAGAAATGGTAAATAGGAATTAGCTATCATTAGTCAATGAGGATTCAAGGAAAAGGTGAAACCAGGGTTCTAGAGATAAATGAGATGACTTTAAGGAGACTGTCCCAGGAGAGGGATATTGGAAATAAGGGGCTCTGAATTCTCTGCCTCCTCCCACAGGGACAATGGAGGTAGGAAAGATGCTGACTCCTCCTCTGGCCTGTGTGTCTTCACTATAGCAACTGGTAAGTAAATATTCTTGAAGTAAAAACAGGTATGTCTCAATAAGCACGATATAGATGTGCTGTTTGGGTATTTTGTCAGCCACTTCATAGCTCCTTAATGCCATCACTTGCAGGTTGCCCAAGATCTTTAAATAAGCAGCTGCAGAAAGCACCACGGAAATAAAAATAGGACATTTAAATAGTTTAAAGGCTTCCCGGGAAAAGTATCTAGCTGTGTGAGACCAGCTCACGTGTCCCGAACCGTCACGTGTATAAAGCACGTCCTTTAAACAGTGCAAGACTGGGTCCTGTTTTCCTCCGTTCTGCATTTTACTGACCTTTTATGGCTGCCTTCCTCTATACGTATCTGTTTTCCACTTACCATTATCAAAAGTTCTTCCCCCATTAGCGTTTTCAGTTCTCCTGCAATCTTTCAAGTCTTTTGCTCTAGCCAAGCTGTCGCGCTAACCAGGCTTCTCCGACGGCGCTGCCTGCAGCTAATTCTGTGCAGAAAAGCCACCAGCCGGAAAAAGCAGCAGGGAAGGTTCAATTAAAGGCAGTGCAGAAGACATGCTTCACATGCGACCTCTCTCCTGCTCTCCAATGACATATCAGCCTCCTTGATCATTCCTACAGATAACAGCTAAAACAACAAATGACACAAGAGAAAACGACTTGTCAAAAGAGATGATGACCTGTGCCACCAATTTTCCTATTAAAGGGATGGTCTTGCTTCTTACTGGCACTTACTTTCCACTAGGGATGTATCAAGGCTCAAAATTCTCAATCTGTTTCCGTTGTCAGGCAAGAGATCGCTCTTTCAGTTTCTGTTTCTGGGGTGGGATACAAGATTAAACACAAAATTAACGACCAAAATCTTTTTTGCCCCCTTGAAAGGTCAAAATTTCCTGTTGAATTTTTCTAAGATCTTTGATTTACACCTTGTGCTCCCAAAATTTGATTTTGTTTGTCTCATTTGGCCATCTTCAGGCTTTTCCAGATTCTTTCTTTCTCTGCTCTTCCTTTTTTTTCCCCCCAGACATCACCGTAACTGCACAAGGAAAGCAGCATAACACTGTTCCCAAAAAGATGAAAGACCTACGGAAGCAGTAAGTTTAACACCTTTCAATGAATCTGAAGAGCTTGAGACAATGAGGAGACAGAATCCTCTGTGAATCCATATTGTCACAGTGTAAGGAAATTCACCTAATGACTGTTGACCTTTAGGCTCACCGGCTTTGGTTACAGGTTTACGCCACTGCTAACCCAACGTGATCCAAATTAAACTCCAGGTAAAATGGTCAGAAGCCTTCTGCATCCTTACACGGCCTTACTCTCCCGAAAGGGACAGCCTCTATCTACACATCCATACACAGATTCACCCTTCTTGGCTCTGCACAAACAAAGTCATTTCAGGAACAGTGTTCTAGATTTCTTAAACAAACAGTGTACATTGGAATAGTTACTGCCAGGGATTAAAATAACGCCCAAGTGATTTTTTCCAGGCACTCAACCATACTGTCTTTTTTTCATCCAACAACCTTTCATGTGCCACTTTTATATAGAAATGTTTACAGGAAATAGCAAACCTTCCTTTTGTTCTTTAGGTTATGCGCACCCCCATGAAATGCAAATGCTGAATGAAGTCACTGAACTACCTGACACTTAAAAATGAACACATCTAAGTACCCTGCTCAAGATCAAATGGTGGCTCCCCGCAGCTAAACGGGTATTTCAAACACTGGATAGCTGGTTTTCTTCCTAGCCTCCAACTGCCACATTTAATAGGGAGCCACACAATTATTAGCAAGGACTGCGGGCATTACGGGGACCAACAAAGGTGGCTTGCATTTGCACTTGCACAGCGAGATGCTTGAGTCTTCACCTTTGTGCAGACTTTTAAAACTTGAAACGAGGACTGGGGACTGTCACTGAGACAAAACACGACGAGGAGCACAGAGTTGGGCAGCACACCAGAGCCTATGCGCGTCCTACCAGACCTGTAAGGAAGCTGTCAACGGCTGCTGCAAGTGCTCTTCCAAAGAAATGAAAACATTTCAAATCCTCAGAGAACTTCCAGGATTCTCTCTCTTACTGGAATGGTTCAATAATGATGTAAAAATGTCTATTACATGCAGTCGCTCTTTCTCCTGTCCTACCCACAAAGTTTTAGGAGGGGTGTTTTTCCACAAACTTAAAACCCAGAAAGCCTCAAAACAGATATGTAACTAATGCCTTTACCAGCAGCATGTACAGTGAGAGGCACACCGAGCCCCTGGCACAACAAATGTCAAATTCCCAAAGCTGAACTCAAGGGACCTTGAGTTCTGGTGGCTGCTGGGACCTACAGTTTCTGTGGCAAATGCTCTGATTTCCTTCTGTGCTGGGCAAGAGACACCACGAGACCCTCCAGCTGAGTGGGAGTGACTCATGAGCAAGCAACAAAGCTTTCCTAAAAGAGGAGCCTTCCTAGAAAGGACCCATCATCTTCATTCTTGGTGGAGATGTGTCAAGGCTGGGCTTCTCCTCCCTCTGTCCTTCTTCCACATGGGGCTTTTTTCATCGAGTGCGTACTGGCTCGGGGATGTGATGCCAGCTAAAAAACTTAGGGAAAGGAACAGTCTGTTAGGGCAGGAATTTCTTACGTGTCCTTTGCTAGCAAAAGAAATCAGTCCCAAAGCTACCTACGAGTTGGGTACAAAGCAGCTTCAGGCTCTCTTCACACCTGCTCCCTCACTGCCAACTGTGGGAAGAGAGCAGTTGCTACTAAAGAAAAGGGGCTACATATTTTTGCCATGTTTCTTGTCATGTTTTTCTCCCCCTAAGGCCTTATCCCAGTTACTATGGAAGCGAGCTGGCAGCTCAGAAATGCTGCAGTTCGGAGTCGTATCGCTGTAGGGCTGCTTTGTTTCTCCGTGTTAATAGTCAGGGTATTTTAGGTTTACCATCAGAGCTGCGGTCAGGCACAAAAGCTGCACCTCAGCCTCGCAGCCCACGTGGAGGGGATGCTGAGGTGCCTCCCCCCATGTCAACCCAAGCACAGCATGCCCAGGAAGAACACAAGGTTTCCAGGCAGCTGGGACGGAGTCTGGTTCTTTTGCACAACAAATCCGATTGACCAGCAGTACGAAGCATTAAGACATTTTGAACTGGGAGAATTTATCCAAAGAAAACACTGCTAATTTGAAATACCTTGTTCCAAAAGTCCGCAGCTTAGAAGCCAGTTGAGCCAGGACGCAGCCTGGATTCCCGCTTCTAAGCTGATGATCCTAAAAATTGAGGTCCAAACCCAAACTAAAAGGCACTGAAAACAGCATTTGCTACAAACCAGAAACTCTGTTTTCCACCACCTTGGAATGTGTTTCATTGAAGGCAAAACAAAAGAGAATCTTGGCAAAGATACCAGAATTTTATCACTTGCTTTTTCCAGGGGAGTCCTGCAATATTTATCACCTGCATAGGATGAGCATAACAGAATTCATCCTAACGTTTCATCCAGGAGAGATTTCAGGAGAAAGTAAGAACACGTCTTTTAATGAGCACAACCAAGACAAGCATGCTTGAGGCTTGGCCAGTTCAACTTTCTTTAAAGCTTATTCATTTACCATCATTGTAAACTTCATTTCCTCGCACTCAGGACACGCACCTGACGGTCTGACCACACAACCACACGGTACTTTGAAGTGAGGATGAGCCTGCAGTCAGACAAACAAATTGTTTCAGCTCACATCTCTCATTTTGACATTTTTCATCTTTTTTTTTTTTTTTTTTTCCCAAGAAAAAGTTGGATAAAAGCAAATCTCTTGAGGGGAAAAATATGTTTCCATTTAGTGAGGGACCATCACTTTATCCATCCTCAGACTGAGAAAGGAGGAGCATTGAGCTGTAGGACAAGGAAAGGAATGCGCAAATGCTGAACTCGCCAAGGAGAAGTGTGTCTGTGGGAAGGCAGGAAGAGAACCAAAGTGCAAAACAACGACCTCGCAGCCCACATGAGGTGTGGTGCACGGGGTGTTCAAAGAAAGCACATCTTGCAAAATCATAACTCCTTTTGAAACAATTCCCAAGAAAACTGCCAGCACTTTCAGAGCCAGAAGTCCCACTGAGAGGTGGGAAGAAGCAGCACCACAGGTTACAGGAAAGGTTCAGAGAAGCCAGGTAGGAGAGGAAGGGACCCAGCAGAGCTGACTCGATTCAAGGTGACATTGACATATATAGTCACATAGAGTCACTGGCCCTTTCAAAACCAGCCCCCATTCCCAGTAAGGAGTGGACCTCTGGGATGTAAGTGGGGAAGGGGCAGGTGGGAGAGGAGGAGCTACCCCTTGCCCAGCCTGTGCCAGCTTTGTCTACAGGCACGAGCAGGTCACAGGAGCTGTGAAGCAATAAGATATGTGACAGGCTGATGACATGGCAGAGCTTAAAAATAACACTGCTGATCAGAAATCGTCGGTGTCCACTACGCAGGACATGCTCTTGGGGCTCGCTGCAGAAAGTTTCACAAGTTCTCTGGGGGATGTGTCTAGACCTCAAGAGGTAGATAGCAACCGCAGATCACGGGGGGGGGGGGGAAGGGGGGGAAAACATCCCCCGCTTTGGCCAGTCGTCCCAAGGGGACTCTCAAACCTCCTGCTCCA
>JAAGNO010008513.1:0-20112 GCA_033439905.1 Ceryle rudis | reverse complement strand
TCACGCGTGATTGGGGGGTGGTCGAGAGGGAGCGGAGGGGAGGGCCGGGGCGGAGGGGGGGGGGGGGGGGGGGGGCAAGGGGGGGAAGACATCCCCAGGTTTAGTCAGTCGTCCCAAGGGGATTCTGAAACTGCCTGCTACAGCAGAGCTGCAACATGAGAAAACACCAAGGTCCCCAACATCTGCATTTCTACAGATAATTAGAGCTTATTAAAGTGTTTAACTATAGAACAAAGTTGCTATCCTGAGCCAGAGTGCTCAGGATTAAAACTGTTCCAGAACTTGGGCATGGAGATGGCAGAAGGAAAAGCCACCTCCACACAATCTAAAAAAAAGTTGTAAAAAAAAAAAGAGTTTAGGAAATACCTTGTTACTTTGCATGCACTGAATAATGGGCAATTTCACAACTTCCAATGCCCAAACTTAAGAGAAGCCTTTACAAACCAAATTCAATGAATTCTGCTCAAGGGACACTCTTGCAACACTGTAGAGCATGCAATATCCACAGGTATTGCAACATCTAATTGCAAAAGAAAAGCTGTTTTCCTTCAGACCTCCTCCTGCCCTCCTTTCAGCCATCGGTGACAATGTTTCATGGGGATAGTTTTCTTTTGGGCTAGGGAGTTGAATCAGCTCCATAATTGTCTGACAGGCGCCCAACACATCCAGCTCAAGGGAGACAGCAGAGTTGCAAGGCCAGGAGGTAAGAAGGGGAGTAAGACCTCTCCTGCCAGTACTGCTGAGCTACGAGCACAGCTCCTGACACCGCGACACTGCTCACAAACTGCTCTGCTCGGTCCCCTTTGTTCAAAGATGGAGCTCTGAGGGTCAGCATCATGCCCAGGAGCTCCAGCATGGACAGGAACGCAATGCAGTGCCCACCACACATGCTGTGGCTGCAGTTGAAAAGATCAGAGAGAGGCCAAGTTGTCATGGTCATACATTGGCCAAGAAAAAGCAATCTTCCATGAGTGACAAGCTTACAAAGGGAGCTCTAAAATACGTAAGCTCGCAGATCAAGCACAGCAGTTTATCACCACTGACCGAAGAACAGTGGGCATCTTGAAACAACTGGTAGAATGTGAGGTTTGCTGGTACCTCTTCCCTTTCCTCCACATTCTTAGCTGATCCCTATGCTCTGATCACCTTGTCAATTCAGTCCCCACTTTTTCCTCTGTATACTCCAGCCAACTTCTACTCCTGCCTCCAACTTCCATGCCAGAATCAGCGTGTATGAAGCACCGCTATGTATTGTTACATAGAGACAAAATGCAGCACTGAAACAGTTTACATGATGAAGTGAACTTAGTCCCCGGTGACGACAGAAGAAAACCATTATCTTCCAGAAGGAGTTTGTGGTGGGACCCGGCTGAAGGTCAAAGGGCTCAGGAGGACCCCTTCCCCCTCCCCCAATTCATGGGTGGGTGTCACAGCCAGGCTGACTTGCCAGCTGGCTGCTGTCCCTACAGCTGCACCCATGCAGTTCAGCTTCTTCTGCAGCAGAAGCCCTACTAATATCTGGCTCAGCTCATGGGCACAGCAGAATGCTGAGCGACGGAGGTCAGGCAGGTAGAGCAAGCCATAGTGGTGCACCAGAACTGAAGCAGGGAAAGCAGCGGGAGAAGGCAGCAGGGGACAGGAAGGTGAAAGGAGCAGAATTGCTCCCTCCCACCTGATAAACCAACCAACAGCATCATCATCACATGCGACTGCTGCTGGCGGAGCACGTACCAAGCCTCTCTTGGTATCTCCAGATCTATGACACGTCATTGGGCACTCAGGCCCTCTCAACAAAGAGCGCGAGGAAGGGGTTACCTGATCAATCAAGTATTTCCTTCAGACACAGTTCTTTTTGCTAGAGGAAGCACTGGCTCGTATAAGCCACTCAAGAAACAAACATCAAAGGACTCCTCTATCATTTAGTCAAGGTAATAGACTGTACTTGAACTCTACTCAGTGAAGTGAAACTTCTTAAGCCGAGAGCTGAAGTTAAATTTGTTATTCCTGGCAAACTGCCCAAGAGGAAACGGATCCAGGGCAGACATTTGTTTGTTAGATAGCGGTGAGAGATTGACACTTTTATAATAAGCCACAAAAGCAGGGAGAATAGAAATGAGTTGCTGAAACTACTGATTGTTCTAAGATCTACTCTTAATGCTGCATTGGTTACAAGACCTCCTTTTAGTAACTGGCAAATGATGGAAAGCAGAAAGCGTGAAACGTCAGTAAGAAGTTCGAGCAAAGATTCTGCATGTGAGGCTGATTCAAAAGAATAGGAGAAACAAAAACCAAACAAGCCAACACATAATTGGCCACATTAGGTCCTTTGCAGACAGTAGTTGTTACTTCATAAACAAACTGGGATCAAAGATGCTCCTTCTCTAAAGTTCTGGCTGCCCATCCTGTCCATGCTCAGTGCTGCAGACTGTTGTGTGCCCATACCCTGCCCACCACTGTAAAAAAAAACACGGTGCAAGGAGCTCTTGGTGGTTTGATAACACACACTGCAATGAGCGGCTGGGATCTCACCCCACCATGCTGTCCCGGAGAGCTGCCTGCCTACAGGTACTTGAGCTGAGGGACCCTCCACCATGCCATGGCAGACAGCCACAGTCAAGCCAAGCTCAAAATGCCAACGGAAACCTTGGGATTTGGTGAACAGGCAGCAAAAACAGCTTCACCCCACTGAAATTCTTTGTTGTGTTTCTCAAAACAACCAACTGCACCTGACTGATGGTCACACCTTACCCGAAAACATCACATGGGCTTTACCACCCATCTCCCAGGTGGAGCTCAATTAAGATACCATCTTCTAAATATGAAGTCTGAAGCTGCATTTAGAATTCTAGATTCATGAAGGTCACCTCTGTTGTATATTAACGGTAAAAATGGTAAGATGCCATTTTTGAATGGCATCTCCTTTACTGTCCATAGCTTAAAAGCTGCATTGAGACAGACAATTCAAACTAATGAAATCCCCCCCAGCAAGAACAAACACGGTGCATTTACCAAAACTACCAAGAGACTTGATCTCTGCAGGCATTTTTGGAATATTTCTTTCCACTTCACTATGCCTGGAGCATAGTTTAACGAGCTGATTAGGTACATAGATATAAGAAGAACTCCAAATATGAAGAAGTGCTCCCGTGCACATTTGATAATGACTCATCCAAAGTTTATTGCACAGATTGGGCAACGCGGAGGAATTCTAAATATTCTTACATCCCATTCCTTGGTATTTTGGTAAAATGTTTTGTTTGGAGAGGCTTCGTCTAAAGGTTAAACAGTCCCCATGTAATCTGTGAATGAAACAGAAAAGCATGCTTAGCTGTCTGGCCCAGGCTGCCAGTGACCCATCCCTGCCACCACCTCCAGGCTGCACACACTGGCAGCTCCCAAAGTACACTCATCACCTAGTCCTTCCCTTCGGATCAGGCAGACTGGGATCCACCCAACCATCAGACCATCCATGGACACAAAAGAGATCTTCCAACTCTTTGGACCATGAGTTCTGACTAGGGCCATCCCCTGCCTTTAACAAATAAATAAATAAATAAATAAAGCAAGCACAGAGAAGCATTTTTCGGATCAATCTGAGGCCATGAGCTGCCAAACTGGCCCATACTGGCTCTACCATACACTGCAGGAAGAGCTGCAACTTGAGCATTGTCCAAATATATTTCCCGTAGCTTCTGTGCCTGGGCCTTGGAGAGATTATCTCTTGGGAAGGAAAGACTCATCAGTAAGCATTTATCTATAATTAGGTAGGCAAGCTACTGGACAAATTTAATAGCAAACGGCTAATGAATTATTAAGAAGACACACCACAAAAAGACAAAAACAGAAAAAGAAAGAAAAAAGCACCTTAAAGAGGAACAGGAAAGCATGAACTCACATTTTGGCATTTGTAACTACAGAATAAATCACGTGCTGGTGACACACGGCTGTTGGTTCCTCACCCAAGAGCTGTCGTGATCAAATCCACAGCAGCTCTGTACGTAACACAGAGGAGCAGGGCTGGAGGAAACCTTGGGGGGGTCTGTAAAGTTAAGATGGTTGTGAACAGGTAGCATCGTTACCTTTCAGTTAGGTTCAGCTAATTGGGCTGCCCCTTTTCCAGCTGCAAACCACTAAAGCATTTGCCTCCTAAGCTCAGGGAAAAAGCCTCCAGAGACCGTGAGTCAGTAAAGGAAAACTGTTTTGGGTCCCATGGCAAAGAGAGCGCTTTGCACTCAAAAATAGATACATTTCTTGTGGGAAAAAGCAGCCTAGCTCCTTCCTCTCCCATAGATAATAATGCAAAATGTCAAACACCTCCCAGGCTCCATTCCCAGGGGATCAATAGCATTGCAATGATTACTTGGGTGGGATTTTTCCTTAAAGGTTAACTCATATCTAATCACAAATCCTGACCCAATGGCCACCAAACACAGCCCACCGCCTACAGGAGGACGAGGCGTGGGATGTGAGGTTGCCACCGGCATTGAACTGCTACAGCAGCAAAAAGCAGCAGGACTGGGGCATTTGGAAGCCACGAAGCTGGTGTGGGAAGGCGAGGCCAGGAGGGGAGGAGAGACTGGGTGCAGGGCAGCAGGCAGTGCCCACGCTCAGCGCTCAACGGGGAGAAGCTCACGAGGGAAACCCACCTTTGTGCTTCCGTTTGTGGAGAGCCTGCTGGAGCCATCACCTCTCGACAGCACTTCTCACAGGCTGGGGGCTGTGCAGGCTGACTCAGGACTAGTGTGCTGCTGAAACAGGAGAGCAATGAGGGGTGAAACCCCTTTGCTCAAAGCTGTTATTCCAGGATGTTGTCAACCAGGGTGTTGCATGCCATTGTTATCAACCCTTAGTCCACATCCAGGGCTAGACCACAGCAGTAGCTCAAGAACCCAAGGAGCCCTCCCCAGCAGAGAAGGGGGGATCAGGAAAAGGAGACCCATGCATTGAAATTAGAACAGATTTAATGAAACAGCCAAATTTATACCCATGCCAGTATAAAGCATACAACGTTATACCCAGCCGGGTGAATATATGGTGGTCCAAATACACAGGAAGGCATCCTCAGCAGCAGGCTGGTGGGTGAACCCCTCTAAGAGTTGGGAGAAGCAGGAAAGAGAGGAGCCTACACCCTCAGCAATGTTCTATCTTTATACTGAGCATGACGTTGATGGCCTGGGATGCACCTGGAGCCAGCTCAAGGCAGCTGCCCTGACTTCTGCCCCTCCCAGCTTCAGCTCCTGGCTGACTCCAAACTGCTAATGGGCTGCAGACCATGGCTGGCCCAGGATTCTGTCCCAGAGAAACCAGGACATGTTTCACCTGCATTGACTTATTGCTGAGTTTGCTGACATTAATCTCTGGGCCAGCGGCAGAGAAGCACGGACATCTGGAAGGACAATCCCCAGAAATTATTCTGGTCACTTGTTCTCATTTCACCGGGTAATTCCTACATCAAACGTGAAAAAAAAAAAAAAAACCAAACCAAACCAAACCCCCCACCAAAACAACACAAAAAAGCAAACTAACAAAAATAACACCACACAACAAATCTCAGGCAGGCAGTTGAGCTGCACTCCAGGCTGTGTGCAACCCCAGCAGGCTCTGCAAAGCTCTCGCAGTCCCAGGGGAGTTAGGAAAAGGCAGAGGAAGTCTCACAGGAGACAGCTTCGCTTGCTCACATTGCTGGCGCTGAAACACTTGTTTACATTTGATTGGCCTCATCTAAACTTTGTTGGAGGTTGACCATAATATTTACAAGCCAAAAGAACAATTATGTTGCTGAGAGCAGCTAAATGGAACAAAACAAAACCGGAGAGGCAGAAATCATGTCATTTGCCAAAGTCAGAAACGCAAACTGAGCCACCAGCGCATGCACCTTCCCCACACTGTCAGCGACACGGCGGCACGGTTTGTGCTGCTTGACTGCAGCGTGGCCCTTCTCTCGGGTTATACTCACTCCTGTGCTCCGGGTACTGGGCTGTACCATAAAAATCTACACGAAAGGATATTTCCTATGCTTCGTCTCTTTGTTTACAGAGTCCACCTTTAACAGACCAATATCCTCCCCTTCAGGGCCGGATTTACAGTCTGCACCTCTGGTGGGGTCTTTGGTTTGATTCTCAGTGGTTGGATTTATTACATAACCGTTTTCCCTCTTTTAGACACCATTAATCATCCCCCTGCCAAGATCTTCTTCCCACACCAGGCTCTACTGTACATTCCTTGCATTTTCGTACCGTGATGTCAGTCCAGAAGTGGAACAAAGATAAGAATGGCTCAAGATATTCCTTCAGATGATCCCTTGCCTCCAGAGCTATATATAAAATAAAGACCTAATACTCACCACGGAATTCGGAAAGGACCAGGTTTGGGGACTTGTGACCCTCTCATTTTCCATACCCTTATTTCCTGAAAAACTAAGAGCACATATGCAGAATGGTTTTGGAAAAATGACAGCAGAAACGCAGAGCCTCGAGCGAGCACAACACAGCTCGCTAATGGACGGTAAAGCAGTGAGGCAAGTATGTAAATTACGTCTGGAAATGTTTTGGAAATAGTTTGTCAACTATGCTTGAAAAATTATGAAATTCTTTCACACTTTTCGGTGTTTGGGAAAGTGAGATCGTTGCATGTATTTAACACTTTTTTGCCACTGTAAATGTGTTTTTTATGTTGTAGAAAAGCAAGAAGAAGAGAATGCTGAGCTACGACTTCCATTCATTTGCATGTTTCAGTGATAGGATGGACTCCAAATTTTTCCTCGTGCTCTACAGCTTATGACAGCAAGCCAACCCCAGGCACCTGGCAACTCGCCGTTCCTGTGCACACACTCATCTTGTGGTGCTTTTATTTGACGCAGGCATTCAAAGCAGGTACCTCCCAACTCCAGAAAGCCCTCTGTCTTGCTTTGTTGCAACACCACCATCCCAAGGAGCAAAGACTCCACCTTAACGTCCCAGCAACGCTGGGCAGAGCAGCACTAGCCCAGGGCTGGCTGACAAATACTGGCCTATGAAAACACCCAGGCAGCTCTGCTGTGCTCTCGGAGCAGAGCAGAGAGATGTTCAGCCAGAACGATACTGGTTTTATTGACAGATTTTACTGTTATCTGTTACCCACCAGTGGGCTCCATTTGCAGTTTTCATCGCAGAGTAATTGCTTATTAGAGACATTAGCAGGTTGTTTATTTGAGAACTGTTACGCTAATGAGGAGACAGCGTATTAGCAAGGTGTGCTCTTTACAACTTTATTTGTTTATCCTCAGGGACTAAACTTCAGAAACCCCAAACCTTTTGCTACATATTGAAATATTTGAAAGTAAAATGTCTACAGCTTTTTTTTTTTTTTTTTCCCTTTCACATCTGAGAAATTTATCCAGCAATAATCAGCGTTTTTATTGCCGTCGTAAATAACAGGAGCTGTCTCTGATAGCAAGATATTCATAGGATTGAAGGCTATTCTGTACACAAACATTTACGTGCTAAGCAGACTGGAAAAATGATGTTGCTGCTGTACTTGCATCTTTTCTTATTATAAATGCTACCATAGCCATAATATACCAACTTCAGTATACTAATTGTATAGTATAGTATGCTAAAGGAAAAAACTAATTGTAGCATAACTTCTAAGGCTGTGGGAAAAGACCTGTTTCCCTCCTCATTTTAGCCATGGGGGGGGGTTCTGACCAATAAACTCCCTTTATGGTAACAAAGATGGGACCAGTTACATTTACACATCCTGAGATGTCCAGCAAACCAAGTGCTTACGGCACACTTGCACTCCTGCGAGCAAACGCTTTCACCGTTGGCACAGCTGAAAGTTTTTGCTGTGCTGCTGCTGTTCGTTGTTTCGCTGTGCGGGGGGTTGTTTGGACTGTACACAGCTTAATTTGCAGGCAAAAAATTAAGAGGACAGCTTTGGCAAGGGTAGTGCCCGCAAGCGCAGCAGAGCTGCAGCTACTCCTACGAGACTGCAACGTCAAGGCAGCAATGCCCGTTGTTATTTATATTGCAACAGCACATGGACCCAAATTCGGGATCAGAGTCCGACACTGCTGGGCGCAACGTAAACACGTAGGGGAAGAGCCTCCTGGCCCCAGAAGCTCACAACCTAAAATGACAAAAAAAAACCCCAACCAAACCTAACAGAAAAAAAAAAAAAAAAAAAGAAAGAAAGCAAAAAAAAGGAAGAAAGAAAATCAAGCAATAAGAAAAGCAGGAGAGAAGAACTCGCTTGGGGACTAAGCCAGCAGAACTCAGCTCACCTGCCAGCCAGCTCGCCTCGGCCGCAGCTCCATGTGGGATGAGGTTTTGGGTTAAGTAATCCGACAAGTCTGTGTAAAAATGGAAACAGAACAGGCTGGATTTTGTTATGCAAACACAGAGATATGAAGCACTGCAAGTATCGCAGGGTATTTCCTCTCTCCCCGGTCCCATGTGCCTACAGACCGGTGTGTGCACGCACAGATGACTCACGACAGAGTTAACTTTAATTTGATTTTACTGCCATATAAGCAAAGCACTGAGAGGAGGTAACTGCAGAGAGTCAGACGTGTTGTATCAGAATCGCCTGTGGCCGTGGGCCAAAGGCAGCAATCCTGGTGTATTTTGGAAACTCTGAGACCTGAAATTGGGTGAGGATACCTGGAAAACTACCTGAACCGTCCCTCCTCTGACTTCAGATGAGGAACGAGGGGCAGAAGTAGGTGAATCCTTACGGCAAAACTAGAACTCTTCTTTCAGTCACTGATATACCAGTAACAGCAAAGGGGAGAGAAGTACATCGAAGGCACAATGCTGTGTTCTGAAGCCTCAGCCACTCTTCAGGAAGGAGACCTATCACTTTACATAATCCTTTACAAATCAATACTTGCTTCAAAACACATCTATTATCAGTAAAACTTGCAGACCTGGCAGCCTCCCAGTCCCAGTGCTGCCTTTGTGCCAGAGAAGTTTGAGTAAAGGCTGCTTCACATCCCAGCAAGTCCAAAGAGTCCCAAGGGCTGAACACTCAGCTCAGTACCCGTGCGCTGGGTGCCCTTGGAGGCAGCCCCAGCTCTGCCAAGAACTCAGCCCCCTCGGCTATGCCAGGGATCCCCTTCTGTGCCACAGGACTGCCCTGCTCTGGAGCGTCAGGAGGAAAGCCAGGTTTGGGCAGCTGAGAGCACACCAGACATATGATGGAGTCCCATGTTTTAAGAGACCATTTCAGCAATCTCTTAGAACAGGTGCCCATCAAGGTTCATCCTTGAAGCCTTTACTGCACGCTGTGTGCCTGCACATACTTGTGTGGACTTCTTGTGTCGACTTCAGCAGGACACGTGGCTCCCAACAGACGATCCTGCAGAACTGGGAGCAGGACAGTCCCCTTTGCTGATCCAACCCACATCTCGCAGTGCTCTGTTTCACCCTGCCAACACTCAAGGGTGGCAACCCAGGTGACAGCATTCCAAACTCTTTCTCGGATACTTACATCAGCTGGCAGAGACTCTTCAGGGATGGCAAGAGGGCTAGATATTTGCAAGTGCTGTTCGTTTTTCTGGAACGGTGTTTGCACTCAGCTGCATGTTCTCTTCCTCAAAAAGCCTTGTGATCTGAACACCCTGCAGCCGGTCTCCTGTGTCTCTGGTCCCTCTTGATCATCTTATTAAAAAAAAGAAAAAAGAACCTCCTGCCACTTCACGGCGTGCTCTGGCAAGCATGGTCTTGTTTGTTAGCACACAGTGGGAGTACAGGGTGGCTATCCGTTCCAGCAGGTTTATATTTGAAGGTGACAGTAATGAACAGGGTCGGGCTATTCCATGCCAGTGAGCGGCGAGTGTGGGGCCGGAGCAGGCAGTGTGGTGAGGCAGCGGTGTGTCCGCTCCACCACCGCGGCTTTAAAGCCCTTCTCTTGGGAACCAGCATGTGGGGGGGTGCTTTGGTTTGCCAGTGATGACCTACTTGGGGATCTTATGAATGTTTACAGATATCCGCAGGGTGGGGGTCAAGCAGAAGGGGCCAGGCTCTTGTCAGTGGTGCCCTGGGACAGGATGAGAGGTGATGGTAGCAAGGAGAAACACAGGAAGTTCCACCTCAACATGAGGAGAAACTTCTTCCCTGGGAGAGTGACAGAGCCTGGCCCAGGCTGCCCAGAGAGGTTGTGGAGTCTCCTCTCTGGAGACTTTCAAGCCCCACCTGGCTCTGTTCCTGTGTGGCCTGCCCTGGGTGATCCTGCTCTGGCAGGGGGGTTGGACTTGCTGATCTCCAGAGGTCCCTTCCTACCCCTACCATTCTATGATACTGACTGTAGCTCTGGTCAGGGCCTAAGGGAGGAGGAGAGCTGTGCTGGCTTCACTTGCAGGCAACTACAAGTAAACAAAAATCCACGATACCACAGCAGACAGGAACAGATGAGCTGAGACTTCCCAACCTGCTCAGAAACACCTCTCCAAGGGAAGCAAAGCCAAGCTCAGGTAGCTCCAAAGCCCCACACTCCAGATGCCCGGCACCACGTTATGCAACTGGGGTGCCCAGGCCCTGCTGCTTTTGAACAGTGCAAGACAGAGTGGGACCATCTTCCCACCTGGCACAACAGGGCTGGACGCGCTCTGCAACCACCCGCCAAAGCAGCTGCTCGCTCTTCAGCTTCATGGTGATCAAAGTAACTCCTCCTTTTCCTCCACGCTTCCCATTTTCTTTGGTCTTCCTGTTTTGCTCACTGGTTCTTTTTAGGACAGTTTAGTGCCCAGCTAGAACACCAGCAGAGCAGAGAAGGTGGTGACTTTTCTATTGGTTAGACTGGACCAAGCTCTGTAGAGCAGCCCCCAGCCTTTCAACCCCAGCTCTGCATTACTGCCCTGCCTTCCTCTTGGGAATCGACTCACGGCTTGGGGTATGTGCTGGATGCAGAACTAGTTCTCCTCCATCCTTCTGATCCTGCAACTGCATTAAATTTCCACTGGGTATTTGAGAATACCATTAAACGTGTGTACACACACACACACCAGAGTTCTTAAGAGAGATCTGCTCCTGGGAGGCAGTGAGCACTGATTCCTTTAAACGCAGAGTGACTCCTGACTTACCAAGGAGTTCACGTGTCCGAGAAGCAGCAGTGGAAATTTCTCTTTCAGTGTTTCCTGTTATCACTCATCGAGGTTCTGGAGTATGCTCGCATCTCTGCAAGGGCACTGAAGAAGCTTTACTGCAAAGGCTTGTTCCCATTAGCAAATCTGTGAAATTGCCATATGGGGGTACAGAGAGCTGGAGCGTGCTCATCGATCCTCAGCACCCGGCTCCGAGCCACAGCGCTGAGCTCCGTACAGCATCACTACGTGTAAAAGCCCTGCTGGTTTAGCAGCTCCTTCACTCGTCACCATACACGCTGAGCCTGTTGAGTATTCATGTTTTAAACCAAACTGAGGACAGAAAAGGGAGCTGGCAAAGGTGAGACAGGGAAATTGGGGTGATGGCCTGATCTACCTAACGGGGGAGGAGCTTAGATCACACACACGCTGCACATCTGCAAATGTGCTGCTCATGTCCAAGAAAAAAAAGGCTCCTGCCATAAATCATCTTGCCCGGGGAAGTATTGTGGAGTGACATCATCATTCTCTATATCTGGGAGATAAACTATCCTGTTTCTTCAGCCTTCCTCAAACTTTATCACAGACACAAATAAAAGGGAAAGATAACAAAAAGAAATCTGTCTGCGAAGACACTTATTTTTATCTGCCTGGAGCTCCAGCACACAGTTCCTGTAGTTTCTCCTCACACCATTCCCCTCACTGGAGCCATCACACTCAGGTACTCAGTGACAGAAGTTGGGCAACTCCCACATTTCAGAAAGAACTGCATATGGTGTTGGGGCTGAGCCACAAACTGGCACCCAGGTCAAGTTTGGTTTCTTTTTACTTCCAAGGTCAGCCCTGCTTCAAGGGAGCACCTGGAGATGGAGCACAGATACTTGACTTGAACCAGCTAAGACTGAAAGAAATGTATTCAAAATATATCCTGATAGGGCTTGGTTTATAAACTCCCAGGACAGAAATGTCGTTTGCTCTTTGCATGGAGAACAAAAGGGCAGGAACAGGGGACAAGGACATTAATATTCCTTGGGTGATGGGACACAAAAGCAATTAGAAAGGTCGGCTTCCCCTTTACTTACTTCTGCTACCGCCTTTAAGTATCAGCGTCTCAGAGGAGACAGATCTTTGTCCTCTTGTCCCAAACATCTGAGGCTCTTGAGTAGAACTCTGCATTTTGTCCTGGGCAGCAAAGCAGTTTCCACCGCCGAACACCAAGTTCTCCCTGGGGCAACCGCTGGTCCCCACTTCTGCAGGCACCTGCCAGAAAAGTACCAGCCCTAGCAGAAATTCCCACAAACAAAACCTCTTGAACAGCGACAGCCGCAAGTGAGCATGTGAGAAACAGCACAGAGACCCTGAAAGCTTCTTTCCTAACCAGAAAAAAAAAAAAAAAAGCTGTTGTCAAGTGATTTACTTTCCCTGCTAAATCGCATAGTCAGAAATAAATTGCATGTAAAGACCACGTGCCTGGGACCGAAAGGAAGCCTCTCATCGAAAGCTCTCATTTGCCCTTTATCACACTGCTTTGCTTCATATTCTATTAATAGCTCGCCTGCGCTGCTTTTCCTTTTGGCCTCGTAACCACCAACTGGTTCCTCGCTGGCTTTGTGGAGTCTGAAGAAAATCTCCGGAGAATGCTGTAAGCGTATTTGATAGCAGCTCACAAGTGGATTAATTTCAAAACGGGGCTCATTTGGCACATTTTAAAATATGTAATAATCAGAGCTGTTTGCAATCGATTCATCTCCTGCAGTGGAAATCAGGAATCACAGTAGCTTGTTCACTGCAATCTGATTTTAGTTACAGTTAGGCTGCAATTTATTTTTAGTAACAAACTGTTTCCCCGAGACAGATTCGGCTGCTCATTAGCATTGGGAGTCTTCTCTGAGAAAAAAAAAATGTATTGTGAAATCTCCCTTCAGCGCTGACTGGACCCATCCATTAAAACACAAACTCAGTTCTGCAGAGACAGAGGAGGTTTTACTATCCATCTTGTTATGGAGGGAAGATAAAGACATTGGAAATAAATTGTCCCTCTTCCCTAATTTTTTTTTTTTTTTTGGTTAGCATCAGCACTCAGCTTCTTTTTAAAAAGGCAGGAAAATTTGTTAATCTGATACATGTATTAAGAGCTTCAGGAAAAGCGGTGTAACTGAAAAATGGTTTGAATGAAAAACACTAAAACACCAGTCATGTTGAATTTCTGATTTTATACCAATTCACTACCTCTTCGAAACAGGCTGGGGGAATCCTCTGCAGCGACTCCTCTAGACGGGTTAATAGGCAGGTTGGGATCCAGATCATCGCCTTTACCAGCTGATGGCTCCAGAGGGAGTTTAATCTGCTTTGCTTCCCTTCTCCCCACAGGTGCCAGCCCCCGCTGCTGCAGTACCAGCCTGGTTTTACATACTAATCAGCATTTTCCAGGCTGGTTTTTTCTGTGTCACTCCTTCAGGTAACCTCCAGGCACCCAGACGTCTAATGCTCTGGTTTCCAGCATCAGAAGTGCCAACCTGTTTCAGGCCAAGGGCTCCCCAGCCTCCCTGCAGCAGGAGCAGGGCTTGGAGATGGCCAAGCCCATGGTGCGTAGGAGTGAGGAACCCCACTCCCCAGATGTGCTTACCTGGGCTTATTTGCTCTTAAAAGTTACCTACAGTAAGCAGAAGATGATGGACTTCAGCTCACTCCCTATGGGTGATGTAAAATATCCCCCTACAGCAGCCTGACAAAGGTCAGCAGATGGTGATCCTGATGCAGAGCAACCCCTCGAGTCCTGGTCCCACAAAACACAGCTCCTTATTGTGCCCCAGATCCCGGGGTAAAAGACAAACTGGCTTCTGCAAATGATGTGCTTCACTGAAGAGGAACCCTACGAGCCGCTGAGAGGAACCCATTCCAAAGCAGCCCAGTGTCACGCTGCAGATGTGCCATTTGGCAGATTGGGTGCTCTGTGGGTTTGGGGTTTTCTTCATTCTTTAGCTGCTGCTGCTGAGGTGTCACATTAGAGATTTTGCTCGTTTAAATTGTTTTCAAGGTAGTCAGCCTACCGGGGTGGATTCCAATCTACGCCTGCCTAAAACTGCAAGCACTGAAACGTCCTGAGAGTTCAAGTGTTACACAGAAGTGTTAAAATTTACAGAAAGTTACTCCTAACTTATAATTCCCAAAGGAACAAATGCATTTCCATATGGTTTTCCAGAAAGATAACCCTTTTCCCTAAGAACAGGGGTTTATTTTGGTTATGTTCAACCGCTATTTTCACACCTAACAACAAGAAATACGCCTCACTTCAAAGTATGAGAACAATCTTAATTGTCCTGCTGTTACAAAAATACCAGGGACACAGGTATGAGAATTGCTCAGAGCAAAGCCTTTTCACATGCCTGTGCAACAAACAGCTCCTCCAGTTCACAGGTATTTACAGAGAGCTTTCCCGTGTTGGAAATGATGTCAGCTGGAGAAACATAATTTCCTGATGTAAGGGATGCAGCCGTCAAGAGATTTTTTTTTTTTTCACTGAAATCACAGTAGCTGATTCAAAAATTCTTGACTCCCTGCTTCTTGTAACTACCCTCAACTCTTTGACCCTGACAGGTTTCCCAGCTCATTGCCAGAGCCAGTGCACTGGCTGGAGGGACAGGTCTGCAAGTGATGGATTTCTAAGGGAAAAAGAGACCATTTTCCATCAAACATTAGTGTACTTGCAGGCTACGGCATCCTTCTGCTGTGGATTTACCTTATTTTGGTTGCCTTCATCTCCACTGGGATGGTATTTCATCAGGAATTCGGGTGCTTAGCTTTCCGGTGATGGTATCTGTAGGAGCACCACAAACGGCCCCACATTCTTCGCATATTTGGTGGCCTGCATCAGCCCAGCTTGGAACAAAAGATCTTGTTTTGGACACAGGGCTGCAGACTGCTGCCTGATCCAAACTGTCTGCTTCCTTCCAAGCTTCTAAACAGAAACAACAGCTCATTTGGGAGTTTTTAACAGATCTAGCCTCAGAAAATTTACCTGCCATTGCCTAAATATCAGCTAGGTTTTGCATCTGGATTTGCCTTTTTTTGTTAAATTTACATCACAAATTCTGGCAACTTTGCACACAGAAGACACAGACAATTTAAACAAAATCCTCCCATAGGCAGAGCTTATACTTGCCACAAAATCTCACTATGTGCAATTAAGGCAAGTCTGGGTGTTATTTGAAGAACCCTCGCAAATGCTGATTAGGAATCCACACAGGTAACAACTGCACGGAGCAGTTCCATTTGCAACATCTGGATATTCAACCTGACCCACCCGTCTGCCGCTCCGGTACCTCGGGCAAAGAAACAGCTTCTCCTTCACCCCAGACCCAAGCTGCCGCGGGGTGGACAACAGGTTACCTGCCCCATACTCTTCCTCACAGACAAGCAGGAACACCTTAGATGCACTGCTGGCTACTTTCCCTACTTGCTAAGTGGACAATTTTGGTGGAACAGGGAGGAACAATTCTATTTTGCAAAGTAAACGAACAAATTTAATCCCCACGTACCTCACACATCAAGGCGAAGCATTCCTCCTTTGGAGAAAAAAGGTTGTTGAAAAAGAAATCAGATGGGGGCATTGAAAGGACAGCCGGCCCACCCCACCCCAGCTCATAAACATGGGAATGACTAGCTCCATGTCCTTCCCGAGAAGTGTTTCTCTGGCCTGCTCTTTAAGATCCCAACAGCTTTCATAACATTGCTATCCCTGTTTTGGAGAGTCGGTTGGGTTGGTTCTCTCCCCCCTCCCCCTTTTTTTTTTCTAAATGCTTTCTTGGAATCTTCTATGCTGCAATTTAGCTCTATTAATTCCTATTCCATCCACTGCAGAGCTTTCACCCTCTGCAAACAACACACTGCTCTGCTTTGCAGCAGCCTTTTGTGTATTTGAAGACTCTCGTAATGTTTCCTCTGGTCTTTTATTCTCAACAGGACCCACATCGTTTCAGTCTGCCTTCTGGGTTTGTTTCCTAGTCATTTGATCATTCACACTTTGGAGCCTCTCCAACCAGTCCACATCATTCTCGGATCTACCATTCATCTTGGGATGTCCTCTTGGGGCATTATTACCACATATGAAACCACGTTTTTCCAGCCAGGTTTTAAAATGACATCTATTAAGTTGAGGGTTTTGCCTTCAGTGCGCAGTTAACTTGAGTTATTTGCACTCGAGTGAACATCTCCCCAGTTAGCCTCACATCACAGAGCCACAGGGACAGAGAGGTGGAAGGAATCGCAGGAAATCATCTACTCCATAGCCCACCTCTGAGGCACAATCAAGTCCCATAGATCCATGCTGTTTTTAAGACTCCAGCAGCAAACTCATGGTGACCTCCCTGGGCAGTCTTCAGAGTGGAGACATTTGGATGTGCCAGTTCCTCCTGGGCTGCCCCGCTCAGCAGTGTGCCCACCTCACCGTGTTCTCACCGCAGATAAAACCAGCCTCAGTCGCTTCCAGGAGCACCATGTGGGACCATGTCCTAACTCACCCATAAAAAAGGGTTCTGGTGAAGCTGCTAGAGCAGTAGCGTCAGTGCCTAGCACACCACAACCGCTATTGATCATATTTGAAGGGAAAAGAAAGATTTTTCTTATCATCTACCGATTTACGTCATTATCCGTTTTCAATACTGAATAAGCACCAGCTTTCTCTAAATTCTCCACGGCTCCCTTCCCCTCAGCACTTTCACTTAAGTATTTGCTTAACCTCAGCACTTGCACTGTCAGACATCACTAATGCGTTTGCCTTCTCGACGTCACCAGGAGACTCCCCGTTTCTTACAGAGGATGGCAGGTCGCTCAGCATTTGCACAGTTTTCACATTACAGGATGTCGTGCCAAGTCGACTGACTTGAACAACCTCCCTTTGTCTATTAGGTACACCCGACCTGCTCCTTTGCAGTACTCTTTTTAATAAAATGACCTGTTTTAAGCATCTGGTCATAATTCACCTTTTCTGCGGTGGTTGAAAGCAGAGAGACATCAAATAGATACCTGATGGATTATTTGCTCATGTTCACATCAAGTAATAATGTGAACTTTCCTCCTCCTTGATTACTCAAGTATTTCCTTGCTGTTCTTCCTCCTTTGGCAGCTGCAATTCAGTTTTTAGCCTGAGCTTTTGGACTTCTCCCTCCACACTCATGAAATGTGCCGTATCAGTCCCCACCAAGTAGAAATGCACCTTTCCTGGGCTCTTTTCCCCGCAGTGTAGTAAGCCACGCTCACCTCTCACCACCCGTCCTCTCTCTGGACTTGAATTTATGACTCAACAGGACAAGCCCAGGCTGCCCCTCACATGTGGGCTCTAATCCGAATTAAAAGGGTAAGAAAGTTTGATGGGCTCTTTGAAGATTCTGTTGCTCTTAGGGTTGCTCCTTGTCTGCTGTGACCTGAGACCCTCTGTCTCAGAGGGTGCAGAGGGATGGATGCCCTGAGCCCATGGAGCACCTTCACCTCACCTGCTCAGGAGACAAAAGGGAAACCTGATGAAACAGGACTGAGCACAGAACCGTGGACAGAGGGGTCCCCTCCAGCTGTGGTATGAACGGGAAATGCTGAGAAACTGATGTGAATAGGAACGTTCCGCAACCTTCAACTAACCATCTGAGAGCTCAGCAGGCGCTGGCTGGGAGCTCTGCACGTCACCGAGCTCCTGCAGCCCCACAATCCTGCGAGCTGCAGCGGAAGAGAAAACAAAATCCTCCAAATCCTTAGGGAAAAGTCACAGTTTATCTCTAGAAAGCATGAAGCCGCAAATCTGAAAAGATGCCAAAGTTGACAGTTAACTGCCACATGCTACTCAAGTCTTTCTCCCCACCTCCCTTTTTTCTTCAACTCTTTCCTCCTGTTCCCAGGCCAGCCTCAAGTTTGGAAGTCAGTGAATGAATTCCACAAGTACTACGGTTTGTACTTTTCACAAACAGCTCAAAAGCAGAGCTATCAGATTTCACAGCTCTGCCAGGAGGTTGGCACCACTTCAAAGCGCTTCGGAAATATCTCTTACTTTATTCTGCAGAGACAATGGCCTCTCCGTGCCAGGGCTGAGCCAGCCCTTCCCTCCAAAGCCAGTTCTGACACATAGGCTCTCGGCTTCGGCAGAGCCACGCCGACGTGTCCGAAATCCCATGGCGTTGCGCCAAGGCAGAACTTAACCTGTAAAGTCCGAAGCGAACCAGAAAGAGTTTGAGATCTCAGAATTTTTATGGAGACCTCGGGCCTGTCACAACTCAACAAGAGCTTGGGATTCAAATCCCACCCTGGCTTCGATGTGCTCGCCCTGGTGGAAAGCAGGTGCTTTAGACGGGCTTTTCTAATTTCTGAAAATAGCTCCGTGATGCATTTGCAAAACAACATCACCTAATTTTTTCCCTTGGCTGTAGTTAAATTCTAGAGACAAATGCATCAAGCCCAGAATTTATGAAGACAGGTCTCCCAAAACCTTCCTATCCTGAATTATTTCAGATTCAGGCATTTTTAGGACTTTTTTTGTTCCTTTCTCCTTTGATATCGAGAAAAGTCACCCCTCACAGCTCCCTGCACCGACAAACCACGCGGGATCTTGTACATGCTGTGCCAGTTGGTTTACAATCAAAACCTTTCACCCAGAAACGTTCTCCAGAACGGTTGCAAACATCACCTCCTGTAAAGGCAAGAGCATGGAGAGAAATGGATTTTTACCAGGAATAGCAAAACGAAATAAGAAATAGGAATATAAAAAAGCCCCAGATATAAATATATCAAGAGCAGCAGAACTGACTAAGCAGATACTGTGCTGAGAATACCCTCCTAAGCTCCAGGTCAATGGAAAAATTTAATTTACAACTGTATCATGTGCACCAGAGCTGCTACAATTCCAAACACGACAACTGGGTGATATATGTAATTTCCCATGTTCTTATACGTCCTAGGATTTCAGTTATTAAATGACAAGCTGAGAAGCAGTAACGCAGAGACAAGTGACAATAAAGCTGCTGAAAGGATAGTCAAAATTTGTCAAAGTGCGATGGAAACTATGGCAAGAACAAAACATGAGCTGTGCTGATGCTCGGAAAAAACCACCCCAGAAACCACTTGAGGATTTGAGCCAAGGACAAAATGAAACACTAGACACGTTCACGAGGCGAGGTGGCGTATATTTGGACGATCCTTGATCGAAAAGCTTAAGGGACAGGGACCGGCGCGGCCAGCTGAAGCACGGCTGCTTCACCACCACCCCCTCCCTCTTCAGAGCCCGCTGAAACAAACTCCACACAGGGCAGAAAGAATCTCAGTCTTGCCCTGTAACCGCTGCTTGCCTGGCTGGAGACCGAGAGAAAGAGCAGCGAAGTTTCCAGGAGCTGATCAGGAAAAGGGACTTTAGCCCATTGCTCTGGCGCCGGGCGACAGGCTGCCCACAGGGCCTCTCCTGCTGCCACCCCCTCCTGCCAGCACCCACCTCACCCGCGCGCTCCGCTCACCCAAACCCAGCAAAAAGACTTTTCGACTCGAGCAGCAGCTGCTTTACCAGCTGGGGTGGGTAAGGGCAAGGTTTGGGTGCTGAGGAATCTCCCCTGCTCTGTTGCACCCACCCATGACCAACACAACTCTATTAACAAACTGCAGGTAGATCAGAAGTGTGGGAAGTGCCTCTCAGAGCCTCAGCCTTTAAGCCACTTAAAAGGTATGAGCTGCTCTTAGATGATGCTACTAAATTTGGGAATCTGCCTCCAGTACTGAATGCAAAGCTGGTAAGCCCAACGTCCAGTCCCTCTCTTCCCCTGTCCTCTCCAATAATCTCCTGTCCAAACAACGCAAGGTGAAGAATCTGCTGCATGTTCTGTGAGGTGTCCTACGGTCACAACATTCAAAAGTAAAATGGAAGAATTATGGGTGGAACTACAGTTGGTTTTCTCTAATGAGTCCTCCAAAACAGCAATGGGGGAAACAAGTTCCAAAAACAAGGTGGAAAAAAGGGGGGGGGAAGGGCGGGGAGAAAAGGGGGAAGAAAAAGGGGGAAGAAAAAGGGGGAAGAAAAAGGG
>JAAGNO010008512.1:7626-27496 GCA_033439905.1 Ceryle rudis | reverse complement strand
CTCCCACTAGAGCAGGTTGCTCAGAGCCCCATCCAGCCTGGTCTTAAAAACCTCCAAGGATGGGGCTTCCACCACCTGTGGAACCATCTGGGCAACCTGTTCCAGTGTCTCACCAACATCTTCATCAGTGATCTGGATGATGGAGAGGAGTGTACCCTCAGCAAGTTTGCAGGTGACACAAAACAGAGAGGAGTGGCTAATATGCCAGAAGGCCATGCTGTCATCCAGAGGGACCTTGACTGGCTGGAGAAATGGGCCAACTGGAACCTCACAGAGGTTCAAGAAGGAGAAGTGCAAAGTCCTGGACCTGGGGAGGAACAACCCCAGGTACCAGTATATGCTAAGGGTCACCCATCCAGGAAGCAGATTGTCAGAAAAGGAGCTAGCGGGTCCAGGTGGACAGCAAGTTCAATGTGAGTCAGCAATGTGCCCCTGCTGCAAAGAAGGCCTATGGTGTCCTGGGCTGCATTGGAGAAGGTGTGTCACCAGTAGGCTGAGAAAGGCGAGGCCACACCTGGAATACTTTATCCAGTTCTGAGCTTCCTGGTACAAGAGACACATAGGCATACTGGAGAGAGTTCAGCAAAGGGCCACCAGTACAATTAAGGGACAGGAACACCTCTCCTATGAGAAAAGGCTGAGAGAGCTGGGACTGTTCACCCTGGTGAAGAGAAGGCTCCAGATCTTCTCAAAGCATATAAATGTATGAAGAGAGAGTGCAAAGAGGATGGAGCCAGATGCTTTTCAGTGGTGCCCAGTGACAGGACCAGAGGCAATGGGCACAAACCAAAACACAGATGGTTCTCTCTGAACATCAGGAGACACTGTCATTGTGAGGATGACTGAACACTGTCACAGGTTGATCAGGAAAGTTGCAGAGTCTCCATTCTTGGAGATAGTCAAAACACATGTAGACATGGTTTTGGACAACCAGCTTTAGGAGGCCCTACCTGAGCAGGAGGGTTGGACAAGATGTCCTCCAGAGGTCCCTTCCAAACCTCAACCATTCTTTGATTCTGTGATCTCAGGAAATAACCCCCCCATCAATCTGTCCCCTAACATTATTATGGTGTTTAGTACAACCAGGTTTCCCCACACACAATGAGACCTCATCTTAAAGGTGGAAAAACAGTTGTGCACTTCAGCAATTGTGTAAGAGTGTGCAAGCCATCTGGGACAAGGGCAATGGCTTTCAAACTGTGGTCCAATACCAGGTGCAATGAAAAGTGACGCCCAGTGGCCAGGAAAACAGTAAGCTGTTTGCCACAGCCATGCCTGGATAGTAGTGCCAGTCAACTGCTTAACCATGCAGCAGCACAGCAGAGGAGTGAGAGATGTTAAGAGCTAACCACGTGCACTGGTTTAAAAAACTTGGGAGGCTGATGGGATAGAAAAGTGAGCAGGAAAAGAGCCTACATCTGCAACAGCGTAGCATATGCCCAGGGTTACAAAAACAAACTAGCCAGCATAACACCTATTGTACTTTTTTTTTCCTTAATCTTTTTTGAACCTCCAACAAGCTATTTTACCTAGAAGAGTTTTAAAGACCATAAATATATTGCCTTTAAGATCTGTTTTATCAATAGAGTGAACAGTAGGGATGTTCTCACTCAGCATTGACCCTTATGTATCCATTCCTATAAAAAAAAGGTTACATGTAATACCTAAGGATCCCCTTTTACCAGCTCTGCAGAAAAGCACCATTGCTTTGCTAGCTTGACAAAAGCCTGTCTACAGCCTGAACTGGCAAAGAGTTATATTGTTGTACGGACACTTGCAGGTAAGAAGGTTGGAGGAGACTGAAAGACAGGAATGTGTATTATTGACTAACAGAATCAGCTTCCAACATGTCCCATAAACACTTAATGTTTGACAGACCATCTTGGAACTAATCATTACTGGAGGTCCTAGGAGACCCTTCCTCGTGGGAAGCTGAACTGCTGAGCCCTGGCCTACAACCAACCCCACCCCATGACCATCCTCCCGAGGCCAACAGCGTCAGCACCAAATGCTGAACTTGGTCCACCAGCACAAGGAACTTGGCCTGTGCTGAAAAAGAAAGCCATGTTAGGTCAGACTCAACACCCACTTCCGTGCACTGCTAGCCATTTTTCTCCATCTTCTTATTTGCAGTTCGTCTGTGCCCAAAGGCAGAGTAAATATCTGCCCTGAGCAGAAAAGAAAGCCATGAGAGCTATAAACTTCCTAAACATAGTTCCTGCCAACACCTGTCATTCGCTTCTACATTTCCTATTTGCTCTGTTTTCATTTAAGGTATTATATGACTCAGACAAGGCCTCAACAGCTTCAAAAGAATTCCCGTGTCTGACTGCCTCAGCTTTATTAAAAGTAACTGAGCCATTGATCATCATCAGAAGACGTAGTCTCAGGAGAAACGATATCATTTGTAAACAAATGATCCTGTGAACACAAACACTCCACCAGCTGCGGATAACAGGGAAACAAGTACATGGTTGGGGAGGTGAGAAGCTCCCCCATTGCATCAGCAGATCATCTTAGGGATAACAGAGTCTTGCCCAGCTAACAAGAACAAGCTAACAAGAAGCCCAACTAACAGGAACATGCTCTTCCAAAGGCACATCAAGGGGGAGAAGTCATTTTCTTTTGCTGTCATCAGGTCTCCAAAGGCAATTTTATGCTGCTGTCTTAGGAGGCAAGCAAGCAAGACTGCTCATCCCTAACACGACTGATTCCCTACGTTCAGAGAAGATGGGTTTTTTTAGCTGACAGTTTCCATACATATTCGCTGGCTGCATTTCATGGCTGACCAAAGTGTTAAGGCTGGAGAAGGGAATGCATGACTGCACGGCAACACCTGTGAAAAATCAAACTATTTTCCTTCCCTTACCTCCAGCTAGCTACAAACAGGATCAACCTGTCTGGGATATGAAACTTCCTTCAACAGAAACAAATTAATGAAGATCAGCACCATGAATTAGAACACATAAAGAGTGAAAGATGCTATATAAAAGTCCGTTGAAGCATCTGCCAGGTACAATCATTCATTTGTCAAGCGTAACTGACCAAATAGCCATAAAAATAGGTAGGAAGACTTTTTAAAATAAATGCTTTCATATGAAAGATCAATGTTTCATATTGGAAAATTTAATGGACAACTCCTGGCAAACATTTAACTTGAATACAGTGGAGGCTCAACAGCTGCTGCTGCTGCTGGGATGGAGTGGCTGTTGTGCAACTCTGTTTATTGGGAGGAAAAGGATGCCAAAATCTGCACCGGATGCCCTGCATTCCCCAACTGAGAATATGTTTAAGCATATTCAGTTTAACACTGCACAAATCATAAGGAAGCCACCAAAAATCTGCAGAGATTTGTCAAACAGAAAGTGGGCAGCTAACCAAGAATAGCCCCAGCAGAGCAGACATGGCCAAGGTCCTTCTAGTCTGCAGCCAAAATCCTCAGTACCTAGAAATAATAACTTGTTAAGACGGTGTCCCTGAATCAGCTGGGGCAAGTACCTGCTGTTCCAGGAAAACTGCTTGGGAAAATTCTCTTTAAAGAAATCATTGCACATGGAGTGGGATAAAAAAGAAACAACCTCACGTTACTCTCACTGCTGGGTGAATACATCATGTGATCCAAAACTTGTCCTCTAGCCACCAAAAAGCTCAGCTGAGCTGATGCTTTGAGGTGAAAGTCAGCTTGCTTTAAGTTCATACAGCGTATGCATATCAGCAGCTTGGGGGGCTAAGGGTGTTCATCGGTGTGTAAAGGTGCTGAGGGAAAGAAATGGCAGCACTGCCATGTGGTCCTTCAAAAGAAATGCTGCAGTAGTCGGCAAATTCAGGGCTCATCTAAACTCAAACAGCTTCTCTAGGCAGTCTAGAGTTTCCTTTGAAGTATGTATCTATGAGCACATATGGTCCTGGAGCATATCCACACACATTCACCAGAAGGGAATGAGAGTGGGTGGAATACATAAGACTACCCCTAAGAAAGGGAGGAGGAAGAAGAGAGAATAAAAATCCTGGCATAAACAAACAGCTGCTATTTCTAGACCTTCTGGTTGAACCCCTCCTCCATCCTGATGCCACGCTGCAAGATGCTTTGCTCAACTTAAGAGACAACTGGAGAAATAAAAGTGCAAGAGCACGCACTTTTACAACCCAATTATGACCACTTATGAGCATACTGTAAACCTATTCACGGTGTAACACACCAGGTATGGCCAGCAAATGCATTTGCTCAGTGTGTACCCACTGTAGCTTGATATTCTCTGTGTAGCACATGAGCATGCACACTCAAGCAATAAAAAAATTAAATAAACCAGGTCTGGATTAGACTCAGAGTCCACAATAGCAAGGAAAAAAAGAATAATTATTGACAGTGGCTTGGTTAAGCTTAGAAAAGCTTAACAGAGAAGGATTTTTCCGTAATTGCCATCTCTAACCTTTTATCCAAGCTCAGTGGGTACATTACCTAAGTCAGCAGGAAGTTTAGCCACTCCACACAAAATTAATAACATTTATGAGCTGAGCCATCGCCTGCAGCCTTCTCAAAGCTTTTTAGAACAAGAGCAATGAAGATGTTTCTGTCCTTCCATCAGTAAATAGTCTATACCACACTTAGCTGCTTAAAACAAAACACCCCCCACCCCCACCTTTAGCAGGGAGCAGTCCCTGAAGACCGAGCCTCCCTCTTATGCATTCTCAGAAGTAAATTTACCTTACCTACATACAGGAATAAAAACAAGCTTCTCAAGAAGTGCATCCAATCTGCTGGCCTGCCAGTAGCTTGCAGGGTGGCAGCTCCTGCACCATCAGGGTATCCTTCCCTTGCCCAGCCATACCCAGGAGCACCCTGGGCTCCAAATCAGGGGCTTCCCTGCTGGGCTCAGTGCGGCTACCCACGGTGCTTGCAGACACAAGTCAGCCCTTAAGTCTCTCCATCCCATCCATCTGCAGAACAGAGCTCACCAATATTGAAAGGATGTGTTTCAAGTTCAAGTGCCTATAAAATGGCTGTGGAGTGAACCTGCAGACCAAGGAAGAGCTTTCGGCCTGACTTTGTATTCAGGTACACGGAGAACAAGATAAACTAGTTTAACTAACGCTGACCCAGTTTCACACCAGAAAGGACCAAAACAGACACATGAAGTTAAAATATATTTCTTAAGAGGTGCTGTTCATCTTTTTTTTAAATGGCAAGCATGAAATATTTGAGTCTCTTTGATAAAATTCTAGGCAAGGACCAAATGGAGCAAAACCAGGACAGCACCCTGACTTAACAAAATTGTATTGGAAACCATTAACAGGAATACAGCACACATGCTTTATAAGATAGTGCTCTGTTCGGTGTCACAGACCAAGAGAAGAACAAGAAAAATCAAAAGAAGGATAAACAAGTCTGGCTGGGAATTGATTGTTGCTTTTGAAATTTTAGTGGAACAGTTGGAGTAAGAAGCTGACGGCAGCTGAACTGAAAAATCACTATGTGTAGCTAGATTACTCATCTACTGTTAAGCCAAATTAAAGTGTTCTTCCCACAGGCAAAGCCGAAGATTTCAAAAAAGCCATAAATTATAACTTAGAAAAGTTTAGAAAAAGGCTCTGCAAAACCAAAATGAATTTTGTACTTAATGGGCAAGAAAACAAAAGACAGATGAAACTTCATGTTGCTCGATATGACAATAAATCTACACAGCACGCAGGATGTGACTGAGCCAAGAAGCTGATGAGCTGCATTAAAGAAAGATTCACCTTATGTCCCAGCTACAGCCAACCTTTCTTGCTCTGCAAATCACCCGTTCGAGCTGTTACATAACAGCAGAGGCAGGGGAAAGAAAAAAAAAAAAAAAAAAAGATTTTTCAGCAACCCAGACCCTTATCACAGCCAACATTAGGAAGCACTATCAATACAAGTTTGACTAGGCAATTCTCCTTACCATCTTTTGTCATTAGGTAGCAAACTCATCTATAGGAGGTGCAAAAAGCGAGCGTGCAAGGCACAGGCCTTTTAGCTGAGCGCCTCAGTGAGTACTTCTGTCCAATTTATTTTCCAGGAGTGATCACGCCTTGGGTGGAAGCCCATTTCTAACAATTTATTTTTCATGTCTGGACAAGGCAATATGACTTCTACACAATTTAATCTCTTTGCTAATAGACTTAGCCGTTATAGCTGAAATACACAAGCTTAACAATAAGGCTAAAATACCCAGAATACTTAAATCCAAGAAATGTGTTTGCTGGCTTTAGTTCAGGACAAGTAGAAGCAATTGGCTAAAATGCCACAGACAGAGGAACTCCAGTGAGACCTGCCAAGAGGTTATACTGGACTCCACAAAACTGTCTACAGAAGAACGACTGCTTCAAGCAGGGCACAAAAACTGGCTAAAAAAAAAAATATATATATATACTCAAAACCACAAAACAACTTTAATTCCCAGTGAAGCTCGTCCAAAGAGCTGGGAAGCACCTGGGTGCCCCAATAGTTTGCCTTGGCTCCTTGGGTCAGTGCTACCCTAAAATTACAGGCATGCTGGGCTGAAAACCCCCAAGGATCATTTGGCCCATCACTGTTGTTTCACTCTGCTTTCAAGCTGCAGTTCAGGGAACAGGCTGCAATTTACCTCTTCACCCTCACCCTCAAATTTGTTGGGATAAACAGGATCTCCTTTGTTCCGGGCTGCTACTACATTTACACATTGTATTGTAGATCAGCTGGTACAAAACGAGTCAGGCCCTTCCATAAAGACACTACCATTTTTGTTCACAACAGAATTAAAGAAGTAATGAGGCACAGAACTTCATATATAACCTTAGTCTGGAAACAATTGTTTTTTAAAAGGTAAGAGGTTTTAAAAAGTTTACTGAACAAACCTAGCCAGTTACAGAGTCATCTCACAAACAAGTTCAAAGCCGCATAAATTACCAAAGCAGTGCTATTTCTGAGAAGAACAGTTCAAAACCTTGCTTTCTCACCATTTCAAGGGCCCAAGAATTATTGGCAAGTGATTTAGCTTTTATTGAGTACATAAATAGAGAGGAATTATTCACAGAGGAAGGAAATGAACTATTCACCATGTCTCTTAATGACAAGAGACCTAAATAGCGTCCAGGAGTTGCAGGATAAACATCAGGAAAAACTTCAGAGTAATAACAGCTGAGCCAAGGAATAGACAGCTGTGAAGTCTTCCCTGTCAAGAGGTCTGGAGAAGAGGTTCAATGAGCATCTATAATGAATGGTTTAACCACAGCCTTACAACAGAAGCTGGACTCTGTATATGGCCCTCCTCAAACCCATCTTCCATTATTTTAAGTGTTCTTTTAAATAAACTAAGTTGGCTGAGACCTCTCACATGGGTTGATAGTTCAGCAGAAAAGAGATCAAAAGCAATCATGATTTGATAGGTGCTCAGGTTTTCTGGAAAGCTGTCATCTCAGTCCCGTAACTGAGTATGTATTCACAGTAAGAAAAAAAATAAAAATAAAAAAAAATTGGTGCTGCCTGATCCAAAGGCCAGGAATGAGCTGCATCTGATGTCGTCTGCAGTCCAGAAGTAAGATTCTCTGATGGGATGCTATGGAGAAGCTTCAGCTGGACATAGGTAGGATGTCATTCACTGCAGCAGACAGCCCTGTGTCCTTAGTAAACATTAAGCTTGAAAAATTAATCCCAAATCCCAATCATAAGTTTGAGTGACAAAATTATCTTTATGGCTTTGATTAAGGGAGGTGGGGGACAAATGTTTTGGATTTGTGTTTAAAAGCTTTTTGCCCCTGAGGACAAGAATTTTGTTAAAATATGAGTCTTCTATGGACTCCTCTTGGTACATCTACCATCCATGATACCAAAAACTCCACACTTAAGTATTTTCAGAACAAAAAAGAAAAAAAAAAAAAAAATCTGGAGAGCGAGGCCATGCCCCTGTTTGCTGCTTCAGAAGCCAGGGCATCACTGTCCACGTTGCAATTCTGACATGATCTGATAGTACCCATTTACCCTCAGTAGCAAGAGTGGGAAAGAGAAGATAGGTTACAAGTTCCCATTTCACTCTGGTTCTTTCAGAGGCCAGAAAGCATCTGGTTAGCATGATAAAGGGCAGATTGACCTCTGTTTCGCTACCAGCCCCAGCTACACTGCAGTTGACTGCAGTTTTTTCTTCCCTCAGACACCCCCTGAGCATAAGAGCCATAACTGAGGTGTCTGCCCCAGTCACTGTGCCCTCAGTCACAATAAAAATAAAAATCTGATATGGTTGTGAGCATGGGAACTTCCCCCTGAGACCCTGGGAGTAGCCAGCTCCCACCAGCATGAGGGCTGCCCCAGCCTCCAGTGGGGAAGAAGGCAGAGAGGCACTGCCATGGCTGTTGGGAGAACACCACATCAAAAGCCTTCTTCCAAGCACTGCATGCATCCGAATCAGGGGAGCACAGCAGGCTGGCACGATGCCGAGTTCAACTCCCAAGGCCCAACTGACTCCTATCACCCCCATGCCCTGCCCCATGCTTCCAGCCACACATCTTGCTCAGTGATCTGCTTTTTATCCCACTTCTCTCCATCTTCAAATACATCCTTAGCAGATCAATCAGCACTGGAGGGCTTCCCCTGCCACCAAGCATCACTTGGACCATGACTTAGAGCACGGTGTTTTGCGCTCTCCCATCTGTCTCCTGAATTGTCCTTCCCTCCCTGAGTGGTGTTTCATGAGGACTCTTTGGTTTCATCCCTTTCACCTGAAGATGTCACAAAACATGAAGAGAGCACCCCACAGGATGAGGGATGCTCTCACCTGAAGCCATATCCGTTTCTGCCCTGAGCCAACACAGCCTGTATAGAAATGATGTTCAAGGGAGTGAAAAGTAGCCAACAATCCACAAGGATGTGAGAGTCTGGAAACCCTGTAATTTGTGCCGTGAAGAGAGATTACAGCCCATCTGTCCCAGACGGAGTACAAAGGAATTCAGAGTGACTTGTGTTCCCCCTCCTCACTTCCTCCAGCCCCCTGCTTAGCCAAGCAACTACAGCCAACACATATAACCATGTCCCTAACTTGCTGACATAATCTGCCACTTTGCCACCACTGCAGCCCCCATGGGGTGCCAGGCACTGGGCTTGGGAAACCATATGTTAGGTGAAATCATCTCCTGAAACCTGCTGTGACACAGGCTTTCCCTATGGTTTAGTCTGAACCTGAGCTGATGGCTGAGTGCTCCACCACCAAGATTTGTTTTTCTGCTTGGAGATAATGCTGCTGAAACATCTGTAAAAACAAATCCATACATTTTAATATTAAACCCTTGCACTAAGTATTAAAGTGACACTGTCAGATTAAAGGAATTGTAATATATATTTTAATACCCCATTTTAAGCTCTCCCTCAGATTATTACCCATGAAAGAGTTTTTAATATCTATTTTTTTACTTAGGTGCATGACACCTGCCTGTCTTCCCTTTTTGTTGCACATACACAACACTAACCAAAGGCTCACCTGTCATTTTACTAAGCTCTGCTCTGAAGACAGCAGTGGTGGAGATCAGGGGAACCCACATGTCACCTTCACGTCACCCACACAACTGAGCGCTAAGACAATGTGAGTCTGTGGCTTACTGTCTGGCTCACTGTCCCAGTGGCAGCACCACCCCAGCCAGCCCTTGGTCACGGACAACAACTGCCCTTCTGGCAGCTACCCGGGCCCTGCTGCTCACTGCCAGCGCAGGATGGAAATAGGTATTGAAATTTTCCAATGACAGGCAACTCACCCAGTCACTTCCCATTTTAATAATTTCTTATTCTGATAAGCAGAGGCAAACTTGACCAAAAGGCTCCTAATCAGAAGACCATATCAAGTCCTAAACAAAGAAAAATGTGCTTTTAAGCTCTCAGCTAGGATCACTGTGGTGCACACAGACCATAAGGAGCTGTAAGAAGCTTTTCTGTCTTAAGTGTATTTGACTATAGGGCAACTAAAAACCAGAGCAAAAAAATCAAAACTCAAAACCAAAACAAATAAACAACCCAAATAATATCCCTATAAAGAACTAACTCCGTGCCTTTTTTTGTTCTTGAATAAAGTCATGCATGAAGAAAGCGTGGCTGTGAATGGAAGTGCTGCGAGTGGGAACTCCCAGAAAAGTCGACAACAGGGACCCAGCCCTCACATGCCACGTCTCAGCCCTGTGCCCAGCAAGTTCCTTCAACTACTCTGGGTCTTGGTTTCCACATCTGCAGAGTGGGGATAATAACAGGTCTTTACATCACAGGGGTGTTACAAAGATCAATTAGTTAATGTCTGAAAAGCGCTTTGAAGATATAGCAGGTGGTGAGTATTATTATGCAAATAACATGATTTAAGAAAATCACAAGTGCTGGATTAATACTAATCCCTTTGATATTTAAAAGACACCATTTTTTCATATTTTAAAGCAGCGAGTTTATATGCTATAGCTTTCCACAGTTGCTGCAACAACAAATTTTAACCTTTTATTCTCATACAGACAAAACACCTCTGAAGACATCTTCACAAAATCCAATCTCAACTCAAAACTAGGAGTAGTGGAAGAAATTATGCATGTTGATAAATTGGATAACTAGATCCTATCCAGAAATATTTCTCAGAGGATAGAATGTCACAGGCCTAACTTACTGTAGTAAACATTGCAAAGTCTTTTGGTTTTAGGGGTTTTTTTTTGGAAGCACACTAATTTCATGCATAGAGGCATTTGTAAAACAATATAGCTGCTACTCAATTATGCCATTTTGTGTGGTGGAAAGAGCGGAGAAAGACAGAAGGATATGGTTCAAACATTTCTTCCAAGGTTCCATATCTGAACTGATAAAAAAGTTAAGATTAAAAATTGTAATGTCTAATGTGGTCTTGCATGAGATCAGGCCATTGCCATGTCTGACCCCAGTTCCACAAACCAGCCACAGAACCACTTCTGCTTTAGGTGAAGGCAGGGAGTGGGGCAGATGGCCAGAAGCCAGCCTAGAAACACAGCCTGCCTGAAAGCCTACAATTTGCAATGAGAGACAGGCACAAGTCAACAAGAA
Organism: Ceryle rudis; assembly: GCA_033439905.1. Taxonomy (NCBI): domain Eukaryota; kingdom Metazoa; phylum Chordata; class Aves; order Coraciiformes; family Cerylidae; genus Ceryle; species Ceryle rudis. Next base: position 16,464 of record JAAGNO010008512.1, on the reverse strand, counting down.
CACCGAGATGGGACAAAGAACCTGAGGTGAACAGCAACATCAGAAACCAAGGTGAGAGCACCGGCAAGGCCACCCTCTCTGGTTTCCTGCCTTGCCTTTGACAGAGCTCTCTGTGAGAACAAGACATCCCACCCAGTGCCTAAAAACTCCTCATGCTTCCAGGACTTCCACTGCCACGTTCCCTTTCTGTCAGGAAGCCTGTTTCTTGTTTCCTGCACCATAAAACTCGGTGCAAACCAGATGGTGCATTTGGTCTAGGAATCGGTACAATATTGCTGTGTTTAAAACCAGCTTAATATTAACTCCCTCTGGAATGCACGCCTGAAATTGATATTAATGAAACAAGATCAGATATTAATATTCTGTACAGCTGGTTCCTCAAGCTGTGCTGTAGCATCAAATCAAATCTTTTCCCAAGTCAACGTACAAACGACAAATAGAGGATGGCAGGTAGTATCAACGTGGGAGGAAGCAGCAGGAGCATTTCAAAACTTTAGAATCTCTTAAGTTTCCAGCTATAGGCAGCTCCACTTCCTTTCCTACCACATCTCCCACAGCAGCCATATTAATAGCTATCCAATAAAGTAATAGGATCCATGCTGAACCCTTAGTTGTTGGGGCTTTTTTAATCTCCCGGTCAATATTAAAAGCATTAGGATGTTCTTTAGGAGGGAGCAATGATTTTGCACTCCAGGAACAAAGAGGCATTTGCAGCGCTCCCAAGGAACGCCAGTGAAGAATTTCCTTCACATGCCTCTGCTCGTGATTGATGTGGTGATACTTTATTTTAAATGGACCCAGTTGTACAGCTTCACAATTTAATTTTCTTGCATAAACATGCACTCAGTATAATCTTAGTGTGTTCTTGTTAGTTGAATTTATATAGTTTACATACAGTATAGATCCAAACCACCACCTGAGGGTCATTCTTCAGGCAAGAGAAGACCCTTGAGGGTCTCACAGCACAAATGCCTTTGGACACATGGCTTCCAACCCTGCATCTGCCAGACCTGGGGAATAAATCTGAAGTTCTGATGCTGGGCAAATAAGTACAGCCCTATCCTTCACTTTGCTCTCCTGTAAAATGATAACCACCTCCTGTCCTGAAAAAGATCTAAAGACAGACCACTCCATTGAAGAACACCACACAAATGGGAGGATGAAGCAGCATCATGCTTCTTCCATCTTCACATGGGATCAAATCCCCCTTTCTTTCTAATCCAAAGGAGAAAGCGCATTTCGCTCTCAGGAGCACCCCCTGCCCACAGGTGGCTTGAGGTTTGGTTTACTCTGTCTCCACCCCTTCAGTTAATTCATTTTTTTCTGAATGTTTTGAGTTTGCACAACTGGTCACTTAAGAAAAGCAATCTGGTTTTCTTGTAATCAGCTATTCAGTTTGAGGTACACGGGTCCATCTTATTTAAGTAGGCCATAGATATTTGTAGCTAAAATTACAAATAGGAAAAATATTACAGCATTCTCAAAACTTTCACATGTGCAGCCTCATCATGCTAAAGAGATGAAATTCAACTTAGATGTCACCTAGGTTTTTTTAATCTCTTGCTTTAAACAGCCAAATAATACGAAGCAGCTGCAAAGATTGCTCCCATTAGCAAAATTTCCCAGCACTCAATCTGCTGTGAGGTTTCTCCAGACAAAGGATGAAAAATAAACATATTGTTCCCACTTAATAAATACAGTCTGAAGAAAAGAAGAATCATCTTTACACTATAAAAACAAAAAAAGGGAAGAAAAAAAAAAAAAAAGAAAGGAGCTATTGTAATGGTGATAGAGAAACAGGTAAGACTTCGCCTTCTGTCTGACCATGGAGGTAAGAGGAAAGCCATTCAAACAGCCAGCCAGAGGACAAACACCAAATAAAAACCTGAATTCCTACCTGGTTTGCTGATCTTTGCACAAGGTAAGTCAGGAAGGTACAGCCCCACTGGCTACTGGTGCCTTTTCTTCCTCAGAAGATGGGCAGAGAAAGGGAATGGGTAGGTACTGAAGAGAAGATTACTCTGATGATTTGTAGTTCAGCCACAAAGTTCCCAAACTGCTGCTTTCCTGGCTTTGGTATGATCTGCATCACACGCGTAATTGTATTTACCTTGATGGCTTTAGCCTCATTAATGATTCACAGGTAAAAAGCAGATGCTGGAGCATATGTCATAAAGCAGTGTCTGTAGCATATGTCACAAAGCACTCTCTGCTTTATGGGGACTAGGCTAAGCAGAAGCCTACCTCCACTCCTAATCTCTCCCAGGTTTGTGAACAGGATATTCATAATTTCACTCAGGAAAAAAAATATATATCTCAATTGAAGTGAGGTTTATTTGAACTAAAAAGAAAAAAAAAAAAAAAAAAAGGTTATCATGTGGTTTGGGATGTTTGATCTTACGCTTTATTGAAGCAAAGCTATTTAAAAATAAATAATCCCAGGATCACATCATTCTTATTTTATGGCTAATATAGATATCTATGACTAAAAAAATTTACTCAACTTGTAGTATGTCCTCTCCCTTCAGTTAAACATTGGAGCTTAGCCTTAAACCTGCATTTAAAAGAAAAATGATCAGCTTGTACATCCCAGGGACTACAAGTACAGCCAAACTCGGCCTTTGCAGCTGAGATCACTGCTCTGCGTTTGGCACAAGCATAACTGAAATATTCCAGAAGACAGCTATGTTACATTCAGGTGTTTCAAATTAACATTTATGGTACTCAAGGAATTCCTGTTAGAAAAACAAACAACCTAACAACCAAACAAGCCAACTAAACAAACCTCTACCTTCAGCAAATTTCAAGACCTTCCCTTGGAAAACAAGAAGCGAAAGTTTTCACATGACAGAGAACACGTTCCTTTAAAAATGTATCACTTCTATAATATGTATAATAAATTTTATGGTTACATAATACATTTAATTTTCTATTTTTTCTCTCTATAAAAGACATACAGTTTTCTTTTTTTATTTTAAATGACAGAAATCCTGTTTCTGAAAGGGAGTAGAGAGCACTCCACACACATAGCTTCTTTTATGAAATGGTTATAAATGTGTGAAGGAGAACCACTATGGGTTATTACAAAAGTGCCCTTTGAGGCATGCCACACTGAGTAAAATTGCTAATAAAGAGGCTTCTTTTGGGACAGAGGAGCTCCAGCTTTCTATTTGTGCTGCCACACACGTGAGATTTATATTGAAGTTGTGTTTGTGCTCCTGGCCTCATTAGATTGTAACTTGACTGTTGATTTTAATTCCTGCAAGCCTCATACACTCGGGGCCTGCCCTCTCTCATTTGGAGGACATCACATAACGGTTATTCCTTTTTGCAGCCACACCATGCCCTTGTAGCTGAGCCTCAGGGTTGATAACCTAGACCTTAAGTCTAGTTTTCACATTTAACAAATTTTCCTATCGCTCTATTGGCAAAGGCTGCTCAATACCAAGGCTGGAGCTAAATTAAGCGTTAACCATTTCTTTGTCAAATCTAAGTCACATTTTTTAATAGCTGCCTGCACTTGTGTCCTTGAATAAACACACCAGGATGGCATCTTCATAACCTATTACAGGCATCATACCCTGCGACTGCTGTGTATTTGCCATTCCAGCATCCAGACCCACAGTTTCCAAATGAAACCTATAAACGTCATGGCAGAACATGGAAATCCTTCTACGCTTCCTCCAAGAGCCTAAGAGAGGTAAGAATCCTCATATTCAGGTGAAGTCTGCTACAAAGTTATTTTTCACATCTGAAGAAAATTATCTATACTTTTTACCCCATCATTCATATTTTGATTTTCTTTCTCTGCTGCAAGCAATAAAACATCTTTACGTTCAATACATGAATAGTGGAGATTTCTTTTAAAGCCTCACATTTTACAAGTTTTTCCTAAAGCTTCTTAAGAACATGAATGATCTGTGCAATGGCTCCATAAATTAAAGTGCAATGTGGGCATACCAATCTCATTCTCTCCCTCTATTCGTTACTTAGAGCTCCAAACCATCCTGGGATGCCTTGCAGTAGGTGGGAAGGTACATAACTAATTTCCTAACTGCTCTGTTTACTTTGCATACCTTGTGGGCAAAAGTTGGCAAGAAAGGATTGGAAGCTGTTTGCTTTGAAATTATCACCCCATTTACAAGATTCATAAGCAAAGTCTTCTAATATGAGGTAAGAGGGAAAAGAAGTGACTATGTGCGTGGTTACCACTATGGAGCGCGCTAACAGCGCAGCGCACGGCAGGTCATCGGCCGAGAAAGAAAACCAAGGTACCGAGAAAGCTCCACCACAAAACGCATACGGACGTGATATTTAGAGCACCCATAGAGAACAAAGGCACCAGCCAGTTCTATGCGAAAAGGCTGTATTCTGGTTAAAGCCACCTCATGTTACTCCAGATGGAAGCAAAGCTACACAGAGGCACAGCTGCTGTTGAAAGCACAAGCTAACTGAGTTTGCAAAAGCCTCCTCTTCCCTGACTAATAGGGCCACCCAGGATAGGATGGGCAGGAAAGGAAGAATATTACGGACACAGGCGGGTCTTGATAACACAAGGAATTTGGCAACAAAATTAGTTTAAGCAAGTCTTGAATCCTCTATACTTTTTTCCTTTGGCTTTTCAGCTCCCCAATCCCACACTGCAAAACAACTTGTGTTCGCAGGGGCCCCACTGTGAAACACATCAGAGATCCAGTGAAACTTTTAAATAGGGGTTTTTTTTAAGCCATCTAACAACTACATATAATACAGTATAATGCTGGGTCAGATCTCCTGTCCAGTTGACAGCACAGCTCCACAAAACAGTCATGGTAGCACAACTAAGCAGCTACTGGCCAGTGATGTCAGGAACTACTTACAGCAGAGCTGCCACCAAAGACTTTGTATCACTGAATGATGCTCTGTGCATGCTGCTAACCCACTTGGAACAGAAACACTCCCCCGCGTGCCAAGTCATCTCATGGGTACAGAAAGCCTGATGTGAAAATGCTTTGTAGAAGACTTTGCTCAAGCCAGAAAATCTGGGGATGCAGGTCTGCTTTTGCACAGGAGCTCTTGGGCAAGAGGACATAAGATAGCTTATAGAACTAGCAAGTCCCCACTCTTCCTAGTCAAGAAGGAATGTTGCAGAACCCACTTGCCCTACTTAGATATGACAAAAATATCACTAAATAGTATTTAGTTGTTATTTATTTGGTGTTTAGATTTCCCAAAATCAACTAAAAGAGGCAATGTCAAAATAAAATTAAACAAAGAAAAAAGAAAAACCACGTACAAAAGCAAACCCAACACACATTACTTGCTAAAGTGAGAAATGAAACCAGAAAGCATGAAGTCCCCAGTCGAGAAACCTACAGGACCCCACTGCATACAGTGATTCACACAGACAGCACTCTGGACACCAAACCTACACAGACACAGCTGCCCAGACTTCAAGTATTCCAGTAGATAACATCTGAGCTGTCTGACCGATGCCACTGAGCTATCAGCACAGAGTAGGAGCATCTCAGTTTGGGACAGAGACACAGCAGCAAAAAGCAAACAACCTGGCCATGACAAGTTACTGTACATCAAAGGTGTGAGCAAACTAGAAAAGTCTGTGAGAAAAGGGAAAGGAAGCAAGTATGTCGCCATTGCTGGCACGCAGCCATTTCTAGCCATGAATTTCCCAACAATCAGAATAATAATGTACAGGAACGCTTCAGTGTTACCTCATTCAAAAGCTCCTAACTTCCAAAGCTGCTAAACCCTCTTGTGATATCAGAGTATATTCAAGTATAATTCAAGTAGATTAATTATGCCAGAGACAACAGAAAACACAGTCTGCCTCTTCAAATTATCAGTAGAAGAAAATACCATGAAGAGTTTAGTTTCAAGGATGCTGTTTACATTTACTCACTCATTTTACAGGCCCCAGGATCAAAATGAAAAGATAATAACTAATTGCTACAACTGGGAAAAGTAAATTGGAAAGTCCTTACTGAGTACACCTGTACACAATAATTTGAAGAGCGTCAGTATAAGCAACACAGATTGCAGAAGTGCAATTAGAGAAGTGGAAAGTGTTACTCTGAGCAATTGAGATACTATGTTTTGATAACTAAGTTACCATGCAGATGATTCACACACACAAGTTGCTTAATGTCATTTTACACTACAGGTCCAGGAGGTATAAAAATACGCATAGAAATCACTATTAAATCAGACAGTATCCAAGACAATTACAAAGTAAATACATCTTTATGCCAGATTACTGCCCTAAACTTGAGGCTGTAATATTTCAACCTAAACCCACATAAACGCTACACAGCATCTCTTGTCTTGAGATGCCAATCACACTGCAGTGCTCTACAAGAGGACCTCCTCCTTCTCGAGTAAGCCACATGCCACTTCTGAAGAAGAAAGGGAAGTAAATAAATAAATAAATAACCCAAAACCACCCACAAAAAAACAACTCGGTCCAAATGACTTTTTAGCCCACCTGAGCAGAACGACCAGCGCTACCAAAAGGGAATTCTTGGGTCTCAGGCTTCTGTGCAAATAGATTCCAGGATGAAGTGCTTTTTGACATGTAACTTGTTCCTGCTGGGAGAGACACAGAAAAGATGCTTCAGAGAAGACATAAGACGTAGGATGGGACAACATGCACAATCAAAGAGAAATAGCTTGAGCAAAGAGAAATAGCTTTGGGTTTATGAGTATGCTAAGCAAGGAATCATTTTGGAGCTGGCATCTTAAGACATCTCAGAAAATTTCTAGTTTTCACCTGTATAAATGCAGAAGGGGGAAGAGTAAGTAAGGTGAAATGTATTGATTTTGCACTAAATACAGCAATTGAAGACTTAATGATGTGTTGTAACAATCAACACGTATCAAACCAACAGGACATTAAAAACAAGATACCAATACACATAGGCCAAATTGATTAAAAATCGGCTAACTGAAAGATCTCAAAAAAGTTGTCATTATTGGGTAAAATCATCATGCAAATGCTCCTTTTGCAGTTCACAAAGACAGGAATTATGCTCTGTATTACCAAAGTGTTGTATTAGCTACCTGGAAGCAAGCATGTTCTTGGCGGTGAAATTAATGAATTACATGGTTTAGTAGCATGATAAACAAAAAATAGGAGAGGAAATCACACAGACTTAGCTTAATTACTTGTCAAGAGGGACTCATTCCAAACAAAACACTCCTAAGGTATCTGAAGGCAGATATATGTATCCAGTAACAAGGAATGCAGGTAAGGTTTGCAAATCAGAGGACAGTGACCTTAAGAAACAAGGAAACCAAAAGGGATGTGGACATCATCATAGCCTCACAATATCCAGAGCTTCTGTTCTTACTACAAAAGCTAATTTGTTTCACAGATATAAAGACATGAGAGTGAGAAAAAGCATTACGTATAATCAGATTTAAAGATTCAGTCCTTCTGATAAGCCACAGACAAATGACAGCTTACGTGGTCATCTTTAAAGAAAAAAAAAAAATCTGCAATAAAAAAAAAAAAAAATCTGCAGCCACTAGAAGACTTAAGAGACCAAGAGATGCAAGTCAAAGGCATAGAAGGCTGCTGTTAGAAATGAGATATAAATCTGAATGGAAAGAAATGAACAGCAACAACAGTCTTAAAGATGAACTCTCTTTTTCTCAGTATTTTCAGGATAAGATATGCATGCCCAATTTGTTCAGCCCTTGAGCAATAGCTGAGTGAGATGGTCAAACAACTGTAGGACTTGACAGCTCCTCTGACCCTAAACTCTGAATGACAGTCTCAAAAAAACCCTCATTCCAAACCCTCAAACAAAACAAAACAAAATAACCAAAAAAACCTCCAAACCAAACAAAATAAAACAAAAAAAACCTCACCCAAAGGGTATTGCCCTGCATTTTCACTAATGCTACTGAACACCGAATTAAATGCACAATGGACTGTGAAATGCCTTCAGATCTTCCCCCACCTAAATGTCAAATGAAGAGGCCATCTGTTAATAAACATAAACATCACCTCTCTGGGGTTTTATCCAGTGTACTAATACATGGTATGTACACATACCACCATTTAGTGGTACAGGATTGCGAGGGCAAGTTAAGTCTTTTGGTTTTTCATCTCAACAGCTTGGGTGGGCAGATGACAACACCTGGAGCACATGGCAAATACATATTTCCAGTCATCAAGCCAGCTTTGTGGTTGTAGAGTTACTGAACCTTGAAAAACTTCTTCAAAGTGCTCACAAAGACACTTCCTGCCCAAGTAAAAGCCTTTCAGAGAAAACCACCTCCATTTAGCATAATTAGGAGGAAAAATAAATATCCTGGAAGTCACCCGTTTCAGTTACTTTTCTAGGTTTGTAAGTTAGACCCAACTTCACATGAGGCATTAGTCAGTTCTTGAGGGGAAAAGGTCCAAGTTGCTGATGATGTGAATCAGAACTGCACGGAAAAACTTTCTAAAGCTTTTTAGCTTCTTACTAATCCCGCAAGGCTGGAAATAGAAGAGGTTAAACTATTGCATAAAGTTTATAACAATTTGTCTCATACTGATTAAATGAACATAAGTTTAATACATGTCATGACAACATATTAAGGAAGGACAAATTAATGGCATTTTGACGTATTTGGTAGAAAAACTGCATTATTTTGGACTTCCAATTGCAATGAGCATAGCCAGTGTCATGGTTTAGGGTCAGGGCAGCCCCTTAGACCAGTAACAGATGCTCTCTGTTAACCCCCCTCCCTCCCCACAGGGGAAGAGAAAAGCAATAAGGGAGAGAGACTTAGAGATTAGAAAAGGAAACTAGAACAGCTTGAAAGAAAATGAAAAGAATAATAATAAAA
>JAAGNO010008511.1:28495-40293 GCA_033439905.1 Ceryle rudis | reverse complement strand
TTTTGGGGGAGGGTTACCGTGCAGTAGCCACTTAGTAGCATTTGCATATTGGATGATAACTATTCTATGTCTGTATAAAGGTACAGTAGGTTTGAGGCTTGTGATAATGGACATTTTTTGTGCTAATCTTGCTTGGAAAAAAGGTCCATGTCCTTTCCTGGACTAAAGCAGAGGTCAGCATGAAAAGATAACCTTCTATTGCCCAACCATCCTGCACTAGCAGGGCCTTGATTACTGTACGAAAGATTTGGTTATGTTTGTGAATGTTGCTGCATTGCTTTAAGTTGCCAATGTGAATGTGGTTTCTTTTATTTACATCTGATTTTTCTCCTCAAACTTTATCCTGTTTGGGTTCTTTTTTTCACTTGTGTAAAAAAAAAATTCACTTAACATTTAGTTAAGCTTAATTAAGCTTATACTTTATATTAAATAAGACTATGACTTCAATTTCAAACATGCTAGCTTAATTATCAAGGCCTGTGCAGTAGTAGGTAGATATGCTAGGAAAAGTGGGAAGAACTTTACTTGCAGTCTGAGGAATTCAGGCCAAACTTTGTAATGTATATAAACTGTTATAAAGAATCTGCAGTGTTTTAAATAATAATAAAAAGTCCAGTTAACTGAGTAAAACGGAGTTTGAGAGAAATGTAAAATCAACTTCCTGGCTCTGGTAATTGAGTCAGCTGTTGTCTGTTTTTTCTCCATGTCATAGTTTGAATAATCCCTTTCTGCCTCTTACTAAATTCTGTTTGCTGTGCTGTCTTATTTATACAATGGTCGCTCTTGACAAACTTGTACCATTTATAAACCAGTCAACACAGGCATGGGACGCATGCACATCATGTGTCCACTTTTAATACTAGGGGAGTACCCACTTTTGGTACTAGGAGAGTCTATGATGCATCCTTTTGCTAAATAGAAGAGGAGCTGGTGTATCGTAGAACTACCCCTTATAACTTATCCTGCAACTGTTTCTAGAATTTCTGCTGTAGTGTTGCTGCAGTAGTGCTTCTGTTAATCACATATACTTTAAATTCTTTGTTTGGTGAGATGGAAGAACTGTGGGAATGATGTACTTCTCTTTTACACGAGTTAGTTATTATTTTGAATGTGTTCAACTCCTGAGAACTGAAGTAAATTGCTATTGAAACTTGCTGTCATTCTTACCCAGGAAATACAGGTATTCTTTCATTCCAGTTTTAAACTCTTTGTACCCATTTTCTCTTCCCAGTAATGTACCTTTCACGGGACTAATACTTACAGTTGTGGACTGCAAAATATCTTCATAACTTTGTAGAGATGAGAAGTGACATAGGCTCAAATTGTACATAAACACAAGAAGTGGGGAAGAAAAGGAACAAAACTAGTTCCCAGTGGCATTTTATTGGTTATTTTTTTCTCTCTCCACCCCTCCTTTGAAATATACAGCATTTATGTTGAGTAAGCAGAGTTTGAATAGATTCCTTTATCCAGTCTCTTGCTTCACCAGTAGGTGTAACGGTTGTATCATGTACTCTTAGTGCCAGTAAGCCCCAGGAGAGATTGGGAGACATGGAGGTTTATAAACAGAGAAGCTGTTCTGCTCTGCTTTAGAAAACTGTGTTTTTAAGAAAACTTGTTTTCAATAGACAGCCAGTGTATTGTATAAAAATAGTTGCTTAATAAGCATTTACATGGAGCTCTAGGTACACAGCGTTCTTAGTAAATCTACTGAAATCATCTCTATGCTGAAAAATTTGCAGTGGAACACAGACAGTGTGTATCACAGAGGCTCCTGTTGCTCTACTGCTGATTGTGCACTTGGGGGTCTCATATAAAGTTACTCTTGCAGTTAGGACTGTTTTTAATGACATACTGTGCAGCCAACCTGGTTATGTGACCTTCTTTGATTGCCTAGGCAAGTCCGTTTACATATCTTTGAGCTTTGTAAACAACAGAATGTGTTTAATTAGGTTGTTAATGAGTTTTTTTAAAAAAATAATCTCTTAAGTCATACCTTCACTCAGTTGTGTGTTTAAGAAGTCTCTTAAGTATAAATGACAGCTGTCTCAAAGTTTGAATCGCTTAGTTTTATAGCCTCTTGGCTAGCATGTTTTGAGAACTCTGGAGCAAAGGGAAGACAGTCTTGCTTCCTTGTGGTAGCCTTTTCTAACGGCTTCTCTGTAGATCAACAGAATTAAATAAATGTGGGGTGTCAGTTTGTTTTAAGTTGAAGGCAGCCTGGAATTGGGCAACGCCATAGACTTTGCCGGGTTGGGAGGAGGGAAGCTTTTGCTGCTGCTCTGTGTGTTTGTATTGGCACTGCTGGCTGGTGTTCTGACAAGCTATGGAAAGACATTGCTCGTGTCCTTGTGCTGACATAAGCTATGCCTTTTTCTGCACAGGAATTAGTTTGCTTCTACTGGGACAGACTTGACTGTACATTAATATAGAATGCATCTAATTGCAGGAAGGCAATTATTTTCTACATTCTAATACATAGTTTTCAATACAAGCAAACTCAAACCGTCCATCTAGTGCAGAATGATAGTTACTCTCAGCATGAACTTCATCCTGCTTTTCCTTATGGCCAGAAGCTCTGGAACAAATTGCTGCAAGGCCTTGCTTTTTATTCCAGTTGTGTCACCTGGTAGGGATGCCGAAAGGCTTGTGCTGAGTGGGCAGCACACGCAGTGCCCAGAGTTGAAGAATTTTATGACTGAATGAAGATGTGATGTGCACCAATACATTCTGTCCTTGAAAGTAACTGGCAGCTCTAGTACTGAAAGCACCAAGTGGGGGTCAGCGTTGTGCTGTGATGACCAGACATTGACCAAAATTCAGACTCTGTTCTGTAGTTGTGGAAGAGAACTGAGCCATGCCCCTTAATCTGATGACTGGAAGAAGGAGAGTGGCAGTGGAAGTAGGTTTCTGGAAGCTGGCTGTGTCTGGTCAGGGCTTGGCAAACTGTTCATGGCAACAGACTTCAGTTAGGCAACAATTTCTGTTTCACTCGCTTTTGGTGGTCAGACCACCAAATGAGTGCTTCAGATGTGGAGGTTTCCAAACTGTTTTGATGCAATCCGTAGCAGAGGCATGCCTGTAACTTACTTGTGTCCTTCCATTTATTCTTCTGTGTCAGCATTATCTATTAAATTACTGTTGTGGTGCAGATGTTTTTATATGGCTTTAGAAAAACCTTTCTATAATAAAATTGTGGGGGAGCTTGATCAGGCCTTGGTTAGATTTTTTTTTTTTTAATTTGTGGATTATTTCTGAGGGTGAAATTGTCATTGCTCTAATACGAGACACTATTCTTACCCATTTTTCCAATGCAAGATCTAGAATAGCTATCAGTAAAGATGGGCATGATCATGTCTCCTTAAGGCTAAAATCTTTGTGAAGTTCTGTTTCAAAACTTTTTAGCTATGCTACTTTGCTAACAAACAGCATGAGGGGAAGTGACCTTTTTGATAGAGAAATGATTTTAGTATCACAGAGATTTGGAAAAAAAAAAATAACATTGCCTGATTACACCCTAAATGTGGAAGTGAGCCCTTGCGTAGCTGAAAATAATATATCTTTAACAATGAACCCTTTTTCTCTTGTATAGTATTAAATTTTAAAGTAACCTTTTTTTATCTTCTTCGGTGGACTCATAGCTATAATATTCCTACTGTAACCTGTTTTTTTATTTTTTTATTTTTTTTTAAACAAACAATTTTTAGGTGAGGAGTTTTTATTTTGGATCCCTTGCCTTCCCCCCAAGGGACCCTCCAACAAGCCCTCCTTGTCCACCTTCCACTAAATCAACAGAATGAAGATGGTGTGTGTGACCTTCAGCTTTCCTTTTCCCTTTGCACCCAGCTGCTGGCAGGAAGGATGCCAAAATTGAACTGGATGAACTGAGACAAGTTTCGACTAATAGGCTGGTCAGAGTAGTGGACACTAAAGAAGTTTCAGTTCAAAGATCGCAAAAGTTAGGCTTGTCCACAACCTCTGAAGTGGCAGCTGCTGAGGAGGAATGGGAAGTGGGTAGGTGTGCAAAAAGGAAGCCCCTAAAGAAATCTCACATTCACTGAGCTAGGTGTATCAAACAAGGATTTTTTAAAAAAGTTATTTCTTTTTTAACTGTATCTCTGATATTCACTTATTGATCTGCTGACAGGAAAAAAAATTGCCACAGCTCTTTTGTATGTAGAATAGCTTTCTATTTCATGTGCTATAGAGATACCTGTGAGTATTCAAAAGGCATCTAGTCTGACTTGACCAAACTGTTATCAAATCAAGGAAGTCTTTATATCCAAACTAGGCAAATTATCATCTTTAGTGCAAGAAGGACCACTTGGCTAACTTGAGTAGTCTTTCTGGTTTGGGAAAATAAACTCAGTTCAGAGAGTGAGTTTTCACAGTTGTTTAAAAAACCTTGTTAAACCCAAGTTCTACAGGGTGTCTGAAATACAGCTTTGACTGTGTTATAACTAACCACCCTGGCATCCTGCTTTACTTGGGATTCTGGCTATAGCTAAAATATGCCTTTCTCTGCCAAGACCTGGAGGCAGGACTAAGCATTCTGAATGTGTAAAGCTGCCCAGAAAGCTCTGTGTTTTAAGCTGCTCTAATAATAAGGCAGATCTAAACAGGGACATAAGTATATTGGTGGATCCATTAGTGTATGTTGTTCTTAGTAGCTCTGTGGATCACAATGTGGTGATAAAGGTGGGGAAATTAATAAAATCAAGAGGTCTGAATTCAAATTTTGCTGAATTGAACTTTTGACTAGCGATTTTGTTGATAAACCAACTGGATACTGGAATGAAGGAAACAGTGATCCAAGCAGTGGTGCTGTCTTAAGATGTACATTGTCCCTTTGACAGGGAAAGGCCTTGGCTATTTCTTGCCAACAGTCTGCATGTTGTTGACTGTCCTTACCAATTGAAGCTTGAAGTGTTAGAGGATTATGATGCTAGGTTTGCACTGTTGCAAAGCTGCAAAGTTACTATCTGAAGTCCCAGGTGCTTGGGCTATTCACTTGGCTCGGCGCCTTGCCTCTGGTCTGTGCAATACTGGCAATCAAAAATGGTCTCTTCTTTAAATCTGCCGGGCATGGTCGTCTGCAGGACGGACTCGACTAGAAAATGGTGGGCTTCTGTACAGGTAATGTTTCTTCAGTTCTCGTTTATTGCTAACTGTTGTCAGGCGGCTTCTTTCTTGACTGCTGGCTGTGTTGGCTTTCATCAGTGAAAGAAAGTGGCAGACAGAACGGCGAGTCCCACTCCCGGATGTAAATTGTCACTTGCAGCTTGTAGTTATACAGGTTTCCCGCATGTTTTGCTTTATTTTCCCTATAAAATAGGAGCAAAATATGTTACAAAATAGGCATACTCTGCAAGGATTGATTCTTGTAACATTCAATGACTCAGAGGACAGTGGAGAAACCTCTAATGTGTTTGTTGCACTCGTTCATTAGTATGTTTTGTGTATTGATGCTCCTGAGACAGGAAAAAAATATTGATGTTCAGACAGCACTGAAATCATCTGAATTCTGAACATCTAATCCCAGACAATGGTGCCTCTCCAGAGCTGGGCAGTACAAGTATTGAGTGAATGATTTGTTTCTGATAACTTCGCAATTCAAGTAAGTTTTGTAGGTGTAATAATTTGCAGGTGTAATGGAGAGGGTTGGCTGGACAGGATGCCACTGGTGTTACAAGTGACAGCAACCATGCAGCCTTACTGTGGGTGCTGTTTTTTTAATGGGTTTTGTCAGTGTTCACTGACAAGTTATGCACTGGTGCTGTATCAGGTGTAGTGTACCGCTGGTCTGAACTGTGCATCATGAGGATATGTTAGAAATCCTCAAAAAGCCATACTAGGACTGTATATGACAAAAATGAGAAATAATATTTTCTTTTTTAGTGTGTTTAATTTTATTCGGAGATCTGTAAAAGTTTAATAATTTAAAAAAAAAAAAAGTTCTGCTGGCAAAATGACAACATGCATTTAAATCTCCTTATCTCTCAGTGCTTGTTTGTTCAGCTGATGTTATTTTGTGAGGTTTAACAAAAGAAAGTTAACTAGCATTGTAGTTAACGGGAAGGCCTGGTGTGTTGAACTAATGGTTTCTGCAGTGGCTTAAAGACTTCTGCACTCTTGAGCTCTCTGTGATGTATGCTGACTCTTGAATAAATATTGTGTACAATACTTGTGTTTTCTAAAGATGTCTGTCGTTAAGAATGTTTGGAAAAGTTAGCTTTTTAATGTGGAAGTTCAGAGATGTGCCTTCCAAGAAACAGTGATTCCTGAAGATTTTACAGTGAAGGAGAATAGCAAATACTGAAGTGTGAGACTTCTGGTTTGAAACAGCTTTGCTTTATTACATTGTCTTTATTTGTATCAATGTTAATGGTAACATATGCTGGATATTAAATGCTTTGCATTTTTTTCTTTTTTTCCAGATGAAATAAAAACGGAGCTGGAAAAACAAAGGTAAATTATTAATTGCTGTAAACTATGCCAGATAACAGCAAGTGGAATAATTTGATAGTGGAAATATAAGAGTATATATACATTATGACAATGAATTTGTGAATATCCAGTTACACATCTTTCTGCCAAACATAATATGGCTTGTGTGGTCCAATTACACAGTGTTTGCGGGTATGGGGACTCAAGCCATAACTGCCCTGAATTTCACTATGAAAATATTGCAAAACTTCTAAAAGGTGATAGCTTTTCACTTCCTTTTACTGGGCTTAATATGGCTTGATAGGAAATAATAAAGAGCCGTAGGTATCCTCTGTTTGACAGTACATGCTCTTAACTACCTAAATGAAGAATATCAATTTAAATATTACCAAAATCCAAATTTAATTTCCTTCTCCTGCACTGAAGTACAACTTAAAATGAGCCCTTAATGTATTTCTCTTTGCTTAGTATTCCTCATACAGGCCTTGCTTAATTAATTCACAATAACTTTGATTTATCATTTAAGTTGCGTGGGAGTTTCCCACTATTTCGCGTAGCAGGACAGTGTTGGAGTGTAGTGAGGGAAGAATTAAGTTGAAGAGTATCTGAAAAATACCAGATGCAATATTGATTTGAAAAGAAAATGAAACTTTAAGACATTATGTGAGAGAAGCTTATGTTTGTATGCTGCTAGGTACCGTTCAGCTTTAAATTTAGGAAAGGAGGAAGTGTAGTTTGCTGTGATGTACATGTTTAGAAAAATGAATGTCTTCTTATCTGACCTAGAGAAGGCACTGCTGCTCCACCAAAAGCTAACTTCATTGAAGCAGATAAATATTTTCTTCCGTTTGAACTGGCCTGCCAGTCAAAGTCTCCACGCATCGTCAGTACTTCGCTGGACTGTTTACAGGTGACTGTTCCGGTTAAACTTGGGCAGGGTGAAATGGAGAAACACTCAGTTACAAAAACTTTGTGTGCTGTTAGTGTTCTTAGAGTGAAGAACTAATATTGTCCTGCATACCTACAGCTGTGGAGATCCCCACTGTGGCTACCTAGACACACAAACCATGCAAAATAGGTTATTTTCAGACTTGGCTGAGGGTGCATCTTATCAAAGTCAGAAATGTATGTGTGCTGTTTTATAGTGAAGCCTTTATTGAAGCTCATGAATGCTTTCATTATGCAGTAAGGGGGTTTCATCTGTGGTGCTCTAAAAGGAATATTTACCATGGCGTTTCTTGTAGTGCTAATGTGATGGGAGGTCAAACTCTGGAATCTTTCTGCCTTGTTCCTTCTTAGATTCTTACAGAAAACAAATTAATGCAACTTAAGGCAGAACCTTTCTGTTGTAAATAGGTGTAAAGATTGGTGTTAAAAAAAAAAATTGGTCTGGTTGCAGTAAGTAGTCTGGGTGGGAAAAGCTTATGTGTTCACTTAGTAAATCTGTTTTGCCTAGATGTACAAGCAGCCCAAGTATTTCGTGGCCAAAGTATTGATCATGTTAAATGCTGATGTTAAACTTGGTTAAGTGAGGTGTGTGGTCTAAGCCCCCCTTTTTATGATGTACTTAACTGTATTTTATTTAACAGTATATGGTTGTCTAACCTGCATTTTTTCTACCTAGAAACTCATTGCATATGGGCATATCACTGGCAATGCTCCAGACAGTGGAGCCCCTGGAAAACGCCTGATTGACCGAATAGTTGAAACCATTTGCAATTGCTTTCAGGGTCCTCAAACAGATGAAGGAGTACAACTGCAGATAATTAAGGTATTTTATTTGGTTCTTTTTGGTGCAATATTAACTTGCTTTCTCTGTCTTTATTTTGTAACTGAAAAAAAAAGAAATCCACATGAAGCATTACTTAGGTCCCAGTTTCTCCCTTTCTTATATTGTTATATGTGCCCTTGAATTTAGGGAGGTTGTCAGCAGTCAGACTTGGTATGTGAAATGTATTTCCTCTTGGTGAAGCAGAACATAAAGAAATACTTCATAAATGTTTGTCCTCCTTTCTGGGCTGAGCCATGGCCTGGATGCTTTATCTTGGAGACAGCTGGATGTCCATCTTCTAGGCCAGTTGATGCCCACAGTCCATAGGCCAGTAAATTGCTATCAGTCTTCCCTGGGAGGCACTGTAACAGCAATGCAGTATCATGGCCTGCTGCTCTCATGTCCATTTTTTGAGAGAGGTCTGCAGTGTATGTTCTCAACAAGGCATAGTAGTACCAGCAGTGGGTGTTCAGGTTCTGAAATCTACTTGGACTAATGTAGCTGCCTAGATTAGAAGTTGGTGAACCCTGTAGTAATCCAACTTCTTGGCAGTTTAGTAACCCTTTCACAGAAATTAAGCTGTAGAATACCGTAACTGTTTTGTTTGGGGGTGGAATATCCCCCTTAGTGGAAAACTAGTTGTGGTAGAACACTTTAACAGCTCAGGAGGGAGCAGAGATATGGGGAAGCTCCATTAAACTTTTTTTGATTTGAAAATGTCATTTTGGAGAACAAGAAGTTCCTCAGATATGTATAAGACATATTTTTCTTAACAAACCTGCTGATCATTATAGAAGACCTGCATGAACTGTATTGTTGTATACTTGCTTAGAATTAATTTTTACTGTGTTACGGACTTTTTCAGGCTCTCCTCACTGCTGTAACATCTCCATATATAGAAATTCATGAAGGAACAATTCTTCAGACTGTTAGAACCTGTTACAACATCTATCTGGCCAGTAAAAATCTTATTAATCAGACGACTGCCAAAGCTACCCTTACCCAGATGCTAAATGTCATTTTTACACGGATGGAAAATCAAGCTGTATGTAACTGTATTACTTTTGCTTATCTCTAATGTTTAGTCTTGACAAATGAACAGAAAACTCTCTTTACTATTATTTTTCATGAGTCTGTCATTGTAGTTGAGTATCTGTTGACTTGTAATGCTTTTTAAAATCCTTCTCAAACCCTGCAATGGAGCATACTGACTGATTAAAAATAAAACATGAAGCTTATTGCTGGTAACAAGGTTTCACACTGTAATTTCTGCCAAATGGCTTTGTATGAAGAAATGATGGGATGCTTTTAAAATCAGCCTGAAGAGCATCTCTTTATTTTGACTGGCCAAGGGATTATATTTTCTTGTCAGTGTTTTTCTTGTTAACATGTGAATTCACAAATGAATGTCAGTTGTCAGACCTCTGTTTTCCCTTACCATGTTTTGTGCCTTAGATTATTTTTTTCATACTGTTTTTTCAAGATACAAGAATCCAGAGAAGTAGAAAAAACAAATCAGCAAAAATCGCAGTCTCCTGCAATTCAGGTGATGTCCAAGTCTCCAAAGATTGGTCAGTTAAAGCACAGCTATCAGGAAGAGAAACCTGCTGCTCCTCTAAGTGTGGAATTAACAAATGGTGAGCCTGAGAGGGCAGAAAACGGAGACGTGAAGTTGGAGCAGGACCCAACTCTTTCAGAATCAGGTGAGCAAGAATAGGTTGTGTCTGTTGCTTTCAGTTACAATGTTTCTATTGGAAAATGCTCTTTTATGCTATTTGGGGGAGAAGCGAATGGGGTTATTGGCTCAAACCATGCTTGCGTTTTGTCAGTAGCTGTTCAGAGTGTACAGGCCATCCTTAGCTTATCTGCAACATTATAGCCATTGAATAAAGGCTAGTACAAGTATATATAGCTTATGTATATAGAATTAAAATGCAATTTGACTTGATTAGGTTGATAAAGGGGAAAGAAAGGGAGTAATCCCAGTATGTGGGAAGTGACAGAATCACTTTGAGGTAATTGAAGTCCTGTGGTAAAAATGTGTTATGAAGACTTTATCATAATCCATATATTGTATCCAAATTAGAAATGTGGGATATTCCAAACCTAAAAGTTCTTAACAGTTGATAATGCAGTGATTTTGTCATTTGTGTTTAAAAATGCCGTGCTTTGTTTTAAACAGTGGAAATAACCTCAATGAATATTTCTCTGCTTTCTTGGAAATGGCTTTAGAGGAGAGCTACTAAAGAAAACCTGTAATTTTAACCCTTCTGCCTCTCTCATGTTTCTCTTTCCATCTTCTTCCTAAAGAAGAGTACTAAATTCAAAATTATTTCTGTGTGTTTTATTAGAGGAGACAACTGATGGAGGAGAGGAAATGGTTAAAGGCATCTTGGAAGATGTGGTCAAGTCAGCTGTAAAAGGTAGCAGAATCTTTTAACGTAAAATAGACGCATGTGTATTGCCAAACATTTTTTCCTGTGATTATAAAAGCACAAAGTTATTTTTTGTTAATAAGTATCTTGGCAAGAACACTTCCTAAGGCAGTAAGAACAACATTTTTTATTGTCTTACGATACTCTTCTTTTGCTGGTAGCTGAGCAACTTTGTAGTTTACCAGTGCTGCTTCTGTCCCACCTTGCTGTAGAACTTCATGTGGGAAGTCATGGGATAAAAACCCTCAATGGGTGATTTTAATCAGTTTTACTTTTTACCCCAATTAGTGGCTGAAGAAAAGCAAGTAACAGAAATGGTTATGGCTCTACCTGCATTAGAGACTGCAGATATTGCTCTTTCTGGCTCTAGTAATGAAAACGTACAAGCAAATGGGATTCCAGATGACGGGCAGTCTGTTTCCTCCACTGATAACCTGGTAAAGAACTTCACTGGATGCTAATGTATATTTAGGAGAGGAGAAATGTTTTTATCCTGCCAACTAATACAGTGGGATCGGGGGGAGGGGAGGGAAGGGACAGATGCTGTAATGTTTCCTCCTCAGGTTTGAAGCAAACGTAATTTAAGTAGATATTGAAAACAACTGTTCTAAAGTTGATTGTTAGTTGTATTTTAGTACAAAGTGGAGTTGCAGAGGAAGAGTCAGTGAATATGTGTGAACAGATCTAGATCACTTGTAGGCCTTTTCCGGATTAGTTTGAACTTTACCAGCTGTGCTGGGTTTTTTTAATCTAATTCTCAGAGAAGCTGTGGAATCTTCCTCATTGCTTTGTTCCTTTGTCTCACTGAGGATCTAATGTGTTTCTTGCTCTCAAGGAAACAGATGTATCTGGACATCAAGCTGCTGCCAAATTTTCCCATGTTCTACAAAAGGATGCCTTTCTTGTGTTCAGGTCGCTGTGCAAGCTCTCAATGAAACCGCTTGGTGATGGACCACCAGATCCCAAGTAATGAGACTGTATTTATTATACTGTTCTTTTTAAGTAGCTTTTGGAGACAGTTAAGTGGCTGCTCTATAGTGGAACAAGTATTCAGAACTCACCTGTCAGGCCCTTGTTTCAAGTTTGCTTGATGACTCTAGGACTGAAACTTGCTTCAAATTATTAAAAGAATAATACTTGAGGGT